>VXBP01009762.1:0-38916 GCA_013400115.1 Rhinopomastus cyanomelas
TGATTCTATGATTCTATGATTCTATGTTCTGTGATCCTGTGCAACTCGTTGTGATTTGCTCTAGGGGATCCTGTTCGGCAGTGGGGTTGGACTAGCTGATCTCCAAAGGTCCCTTCCAACCTCGCCAGTCTGTGCTGCTGTGACACCTCGTCAGGCTGTCAGGGAGCCTCTGTGCTCCCCGGTGCCTCAGCAGCCACTGCGGATCTGCAGAAGCCCCGCCGGCCGCATACGGCCCCGCACCACCAGCCCACAGAGCACCGCTGCTCCCCCGGGGACACCGCGGGGACCCCCTTGCCGCGATACCAGCGGCGCGACGGGTCGGACCTGGTGTCCCCGCCGGGAACCAGTGCTGCTGCCGGACTGGAGCTCTTGGTGCCGGATTAGAGCTCTTGGTGCCGGACTAGAGCTCTCGCTGCTGGACCAGAGCTCTCGGTGCCGGACTGGAGCTCTTGGTGCCGGATTAGAGCTCTTGGTGCCGGACTAGAGCTCTCGCTGCCGGACCAGAGCTCTCGGTGCCGGACCAGAGCTCTCGCTGCCGGACCAGAGCTCTCGCTGCCGGACCAGAGCTCTCGGTGCCGGACTAGAGCTCTCGGTGCCGGACTAGAGCTCTCGGTGCAGTATTAGAGCTCTCGCTGCCGGATTAGAGCTCTCGCTGCCGGACCAGAGCTCTCGGTGCCGGACCAGAGCTCTCGCTGCCGGACCAGAGCTCTCGCTGCCGGACCAGAGCTCTCGCTGCCGGACCAGAGCTCTCGGTGTCGGACTAGAGCTCTCGCTGCCGGACCAGAGCTCTCGCTGCCGGACCAGAGCTCTCGCTGCCGGACCAGAGCTCTCGCTGCCGGACCAGAGCTCTCGCTGCCGGACCAGAGCTCTCGGTGCCGGACCAGAGCTCTCGGTGTCGGACTACAGTTCCCAGCGCTCCCCGCGGCGGGCGGGGTGGACCCAACGCGACGGAAGCGGCGGCGGTGGCGGCGGCGGCACGGACTGGCGGCATCCAGCGCGGCCACCGGTAACGGAAGGGTCTTCGCGGCGGTTCGGCCGGGCCCGGCACGACCCGACCCTCGCGGCACTTGAGACGGGGGACACAGCGGTCCGGGGGGGCGCAACCGGCCCGGTCCCGGGCTGCGTGCTGTGACCCGCCCTGCTCTCTGCCAGCCCTGACCCTCACCCCGTGTCCCAGCCTTGTCCCCACACCCGTTCCCATCCTTGTCTCCTACCCCGTGGCCCAGTCCTGAGCCCTGCTCCCTGTCCCAGCCCTGTCCCCGACCCACGGTCCCAGCCTTGTCGCCCACCCCGTATCCCAGCCCTGGCGCCCTGGCTGCTGGCACGCAGCCCCTGGAGAACACGACGTGAAGCAGACCCCATAACTCCTGAATTTGTCAAGCCGCGGAGTGCTGCCAGTGGTGACAGCTCTGAGGGCAGGGCAGTGTCCCTGGGTGCTGAGCGTGCCCGGCTGCTGGGCGCTGACACTGCTTTTCACAGTGGCTTCCTGCCCTCCGTGCCCCTTCCATGCTTTATGCTGCTCATGAGGCTCTGTGTGCTGCCTGTTGTGGGGCTGTCAGCCTTGGGGTGGCCCATGGCATGGTGCTAGTGACTAGTTTCTGGCCCTTGTGCATTTTGGGGTGGTTACTCTGGCTACCTGTTGTCTGATTTGAGCACATGACATAGTCCTGGGCCTTGCTTGCCAGGCTGCTCCTGTCCACCAAGTAGCTGCTGATTTTCCCCAGGTTAGGTCTGGCTTTGTTTCCTGCCTGTGTTTCTTGGATCCCTTTGAATGATTTGTCTGCTCTGGCTGGTGTTGGCAATGCCACTCTGCTCAGTATCAGCTGCACATTTAATTATGATTTATTATTCACGTGAAAGCTTGGGAGATGATATAAAATTATATCCTGAAGTTCACTTACATTGGTTCTGGCTTGCCCAGCAATTCCAAAATAAATCCCACCAGGCAAATGTCCTTTATCCCGAAGCCCATGGAGCTGGGTGTGCAGGGTCCTTCCTCTGCCTCTTATATTCTGTGCTAGGGATGGGTGCAGGGTTTATCCTGTGTCTGGCTCTGGTTTTATTGTCCTTTTTCACACCTAAATTAAGTGTCTAGTTGTCTGTGCCCCTCACCAGGGCTCTGGTTTCTTCCTGGCACCACTTGTGTGTCAGTGGCTTGATCAGTGTGTCTTTGCACTGGCTGTGCCAGCCAGGTGACTGTCTATGTGGAGATGCCGTTTTTGCTTTCCCTGCAGCTGTTTTTGCAAGGTCTCAGCCTAATTTGCATTTTTTCTGGTTAAAAACAGCAGTTTTGCCCTTTTGAGTCATCTTTATTTTTGAGCTGTCATTAATTTTCTCTCCCTCCTTGTTTATTAATAGACCTTTTCACTTTTGTGCTTATTATGTCTGAGTATATTTGTAAAGTCCTTTGTATTCCTCTTAGCTTTCCAGCTGGTTTGTTGTCCCTTTTCCCCCATGCAGCTGCAAGGGGACACCACGGACTTACAGATCCTCCTCCTGTGTGAAACCTTCCCCATCTCTTGTTCCAGGTATCTCCTAAGAGCATCTGTTCCAGGTACCTCCTAAGGGCATTGCAAATGAAAGGCACGATTGGAATCTTTTCTCAGTGCCTGTGATGCCTTTGCCACTGCCTCCTTGTTTGCTCTGGCTGCTGGGGATCTTTCAGCACCACGGGGCAGGGATGTCTTGAAGCCCACAGGGCTGCGGGCAAGTGTCGGATGTGATGTGGCTCTCTGCTCCGTGAAGCGCTTTGCTTTGTGCTGGTGGTTCTTTGCTCTGCCTCTCTCACCAGGTATCCAGGTTGTTCCTGGACATCCAGGCAGGCTGGGCTGGAGCTTTGCCGAGAGCAGGAGAGGTACAGGGTAGCCAGAACCACGGACAGTCCTTACCCAGGCTGCCAGGCACTGGTGTTGTGCAGGCAGTGAGTGTGCCACGGCACGTGCTTGGCATGGAATGAGCCCACTGCATGGAACGAGTGGTGGTTCCCCAGCGGAGCTGTTTAGAATCTCCTTGTACCTGCCTTTTTATTAGTCTTGTTATTACTTTTTTTCCCTCCAAAGAGCCCAATCTGTGTCAGGCTGTAAAGAGTGACATTGTGGGTGCGCAAGCTGCATGCCGAGGCTGTTCATGGTTGCCCAAGGCTCCTGGTCCCCCAGTGCTACCGTCCTAGTTCACTGTCAAGGCTTTAAGGTTATCTGCTTTATCGATGGCAGTATGGATTGAGTGGAATTAGAAACCTCGAAGGCTAAAAATACAGCTCCCTGCCAGGAAATGCGGCAGCCTGCTGGGAGGGCACTGGGTGGCACTGAAACTTTTCCGGGAACTGGCATGCTCCATGCAAGCCCTGCAGCCCAAGCGTCCATGCCCAGCCCCAGGTTCCCCTGGTTGCCTTGTCTGCCTGCAGCAACAGGAGGCAGTGGAAGACCTGGCTTTGCTGTTGGAGCTGCACTCAGGGTGTCCTGACTCACCAGGCAGGGTTGCAGATGATGGAGGAATTTGGCAGTGTCCTGTGCAGTGTGAAGTTGGGTCTGTGATATGGTCAGCCATGTCCTGAAGTTTTCTTGGGGTCCTTTCCTGGACAGGAGAGGGAGAGAAATGTGGGAGAAAACATTGCCTGTCTTTGCTGCAGATGGTTGCTGGAGAAGTACAGGCTGGCATTTTGCCTGGGCAGCTACTCGGAGACCTCACAGACTCATGCCATGAGCACAAGCTCCCTGTGAATCAGTGTGTTCCTGGGGGCAGTGTGAGGGGAGCACGTGCCTGTGGGGAGCTCCAGCCACCTCCTGGCTGCTGGTTCATGATCCCCCAGTCTTGCCTGGCTGTGTTGTGGCAGGCCAGCAGGTACTGTGGTAACAGTGTCAGTGGGCACGCTGCTCGACTGCCGGGCGTATGATACCAGTTTTACCGTAGTACTGTGGCATGGTCTTTGGTGCCACAGGGCTGAGCTGTTTTGCTGGCTGATACTGAAAAGCAGAGCAGCACCAGGGACAGAATGGGCCCATTTGGGAACACACTGCGGGTCACCACCTGTCTTTGTGGGGCAAGCTGGGTCCCGGCGTCTGGAAGCAGCAGGGTTGCCCTGCCCAGTGTAGTGTGAATGACACCCAAAGCCAGGGCTGTTGCTCTGACTCCCAGAGTGTGAAATCGGTCGGTGCCGACGCGTGGCCGTAGCATCAATGAAGTGTGTAATAAGCTGGGGCAGGAGGTAAAAAAAAACAAAATGGGGAAAAAACAAAGTACTGCAGCATCGCTGTCAGGTGGGTCAGCCACCACCTTGCCCTGCTTCACCCTGGGCTGTGGGAAGCATCCTTTCCCCAGCAGCATGCGGCAGGCAGAGGAAGAGCTGTGTGGGGATAGGATGCTCCCGGCACCAGTTGTCTGGCTGGTGCTGCACCATCTGCTTTGGAGGGTGAGGCAAGGTGAACAGCCAGCTTTCGAGGAGCTCATAAATCCTGTGTGTGAAGCTCTTCTTTGAGGTGACTTGGGATGTGCGTGGAGCACTGTTGCTCCTGTCTGCTCTCTGTGATGGAAATTCTCAGGAGTCAGAGACTGGGGGGAATCAGTGATTCCCTGTCTGGCGTTCAGTGGTGTCCCATGGGCTGAGATTCTTGGCCTGGCTGGGAAGACTCCTTGGTACAGTTGGAAGCTCTGTGTTGTTGGAAATGGTGGTGCTGGATGGGATCCCGGTGCCCCCTCCCCTCTGGCACCTGGGCTGCCGCTCAGTGAGAAAATGTATAATGCCTCGGTCTTGAAAAATGACTAATCCAGACCTTGGAGGGTTTGTAGGACATGTTCCTTTCTCGCGGTCGATAAAGATAAAGGGGATCGTTCTGCCAGCAAAATTAGTGTATCAAAGTGGGGGAAAAAATGACAAGAGCTGTGGGAACAGAAAAATGGTTGGGGCAGCCCCGGGATGGCGCCCAGCAATGCCGTGGTGCCTGTGCCTGCACCTTGTGCCACAGAAGTGGGCAGGAGCACAGTGCACATCTCTGCAGCATGAGGTGTAGGCATGGGTGCCAGGGTGATGCTGGAGAGCAGTGCCCTGCCCAGGCTTGCCAGTGGTTTCCAGAGAGCTGTGAGAGACCCATCCATCACGCTGAGGCAGCCATTCATCCGTGGGGAGGAGAGGGTGATGCTGTGTGTCACGGGCAGCCCCGGCCGCTTTCCAGCCCGTGGTTGGCCTCCTCTCTCCTTCCTGGCACCACTGCTGGCTTTCTGTGAGGGGCCACGGGGAGCGTTCGCGCCTCGGCTCGGGGGCTGCACAGAGGAGAAGCTAATGTACCGGAGGTGCCTCGGAAATGAGAGCCTTGGATGGGTTCCTGGCCCTATTGATCCGCCGGCAGTTTATGCATCCTGACATTCATAATCTTGGTCGGCGCTGATGGTCCAGATTAATGGGCCTGGGGGTTGTCCATCCGTCACTTCACATTAATTACTGAAGAGGTGTTTTTCCAGTGATTTACCTGACAGCGGCCTGTGATGAATCCCCCTAAACAGAGTGGGCAGTGATTAATCATGGAGCCCCAGCCCAGCCCCACTATACCTTCCCCTCGACCACAGTGCAGCCCCCCACACCATTTGTCTCCATAAACCCTGCCTGATGCATATTTATAGGGGCAGGGGGGCCTGGCAGCTCTTGGTGTGCCTGCTGCTGCCAAAGATGATGAAAAATAAATCTTTGCGGGGATGGGGCAGCAGCTGGGTGGGGCTGCTGTGTGCCAGATTGGCACCTATGTTCCCACATGGGATGTCTCTGGGCTGAGATTTGGTTTTGGTGCTCTGTGACTGCCATGGGTGCACGAGTGGTGCAAGGGCTGTGTCCCGTTCTGACTATGGCCCTTGGTGCCTGGGGCTGGGGTATCACAGGCAGCAGCTGCCAGGGTAGGACAGACACTCTAGTGATGCTGGCTGGGTTTCCCTGCTTCCCCCCAGCCCGATACACCCCACTGAATGCTGTAGGACTTTGGGGTGCACCAGATACCAAATGCTGTCTGATGAGCACTGCGGCTCTGCTATCTGTTGCTGTGTCCTGGCCACTGTGGGAGGAAGGGTGGGTGGGTGCCAGGCTGGAACACACTGACCTGCGCAGGCTCTGCCCTCTGCAAGCCTGGCTGTGGGGCCACTGGGATGTGGGCAGGCCAGTGATGATGTCTCTCCTTGGCAGGCAGCGGTGGCATCATGCAGCAGGAGGCAGAAGGCAGCCGGCAACGCCGCAGGAAGCCTGACATGGCCCTCTATGTGCCCAAAGCGCGGCGAGAGAGAATGGTGCAAGCGGCAGATGACGCGCTGGCCAGACGTTGCCAGGAGCCCGAGAGCCGTAGCCTGGCACAGGACGCTTGCAGGGGCAGAGGAGAGAGGCAGAGGCGAAACCCCCATGCCAGGACACATGCGGTCAGAGTGGTGAGGAAGGAAATCAAAGTGGATGCTGGGCAAAAGGAGACACAGGCAGCCTCTGCTGGACAGGGCCAGAGGCTGGTAGACAGCTGTCCCACCACACAGGGGGACATCAGGGTGTCACCCAGTGTGCAGGAGCCGTGCCTGGATCCAGCTGTAGCCCAATCCCAGGATGGACAGGACAAAGAATCTCGTGATGAAGGACTCGGGGAGCTCAGCCATGGTTGCTGGATGCCAAGGACCAAGCCTGACTGTCCATCCCCACTGAGTGCTCAGCCTGGGGCTACAGAGGCAACTTCTGAGGCTGACCTTGTTAGCACAACACCTGTTGCTAGCCCAATGCCAGAATCTCAGACAGGGCTGACTGGAGTGTTGGAGCATGTGGGGACCAGCACTCCAGATCCAGCTGGGAACCACTCCCAGTACCCAGGGGAGGGTGTCCTGCAGCTGGCAGGGCTGAGCAATCAGGGCAGTGTGCCAGGGCTGGCACAGGAGCTTGCAGGGTTGAAAGCCCAGGAGGAGGAGTGTGTGGAGTCTCTCATGGCAGGGCAGAGCAAAAACTGTGTTGCTGGAGGAGCAGAGAAGGAGGAGGAGAGGTGGCAAGATATGGCTGAGCTCACCATGGAGACCACCTTGGAAGCATCAGAAGGAGCCAGTTTAGAATGTGGGTGCTCAAGGGCTGACTCAGGCAATGTGTCAGTGTTCCCAGGGGAGAAGACCTCGGGGCAGGACCTCATCAGCCCATCTCAGCTCTGTCCTGGCATGGAGGAGAACACTGTTGTTGCTGGGCATCCCAGTGGGAACAGTAACCCGGTGACCACTGCACAGGGATCAGGCAGCACATCTGCCTGCACAGAGGGCAATGCCAGGGCTGAGAGCATCCTGCAGAGTTCTGGGGAGGATCTGGTGAGTAGCAAAGGAGAGGGGTCATCCCTGGAGACCTGTGAGTCCCTCCAGCCCCTGGAGCTGCTGTGGTGCGGTGTAGAGGGGCTCTCGCTCACGGCCTGGGCCAAGAAGCTGCCTGGGACAGACACACAGAAGGACACTGGCTTACACCAGCTGGAGGCCCAAGGGGAAGAGGGAGGTCTCTGCAGCAGCTCTCCAAAGGCAGAGCAGGTCAATGCTGGGACGCTGAGCCAGGCCAGCCTGGATGACGAGGAGAGCTGGGACGCGCTGTTCAATGATGATGGGGACTGCCTGGACCCACGTCTGCTGGAGGAGGTACGTCCTGTGAGCTGGCACCATGGGGAGCTGCTGGTGTGGTGGCTGGGATGCAAGGACAAGGGTCCATAGGGATCAGCTGTCCCTGTATCCTCTGGGGTGGGTGTGTGGGGAAATGGGCTTCACGTGGGGGCACTCAGCCACCCTGGCTGTGGTGCCTGCTGTCACCCCAGCCGTCCCTGAGGGCATGAGCTGCCTGTGGTGCTGAAACACCTGGCACCACCAGCACCTGGACTCCTGGAATCACCACTTTTCCCTCTCATCCAGGTCCCATCCTGTCCCGCAGTGCTAGTTAAGACTGGGAGAGCTTCTGTGGTGTGCAAAGCACACCCATAAAACCTTGCTTGAGTGTTGTAAAGCGCAGAGGCACCCTTGTGAAGCTGGACCTGGTGATAAAGAAATGGGCTGAGATGTATGGGCTCGCATTGAAATAGCAATAGGAAGTTTCCTCAAAACTCTGGCTACTTAATCAGCTGTGGCTCGCTGCCATCCCCTCCTGCACGTGTGCAGCTGAATTTACTACAGTTATCTGCTTTATGCCAGGTTCCATGCTGTTCTGCCATGCATAAGTCCAGCTCAGCTTCTGCAGCAGGGCTGGGTATCCCTTATTGCATTTTAGATCAGTGGTGTCAAACCAGTAATTTTCCAAATGACATTAATGAGCCCAAAGTAACAAACAGGACTAATATTGTTACAGCCAGTGTCTGGCCGCTCCACGCTGGTAGCAGGGGATGAAGTGGCATTTGTAAAGGGATGAGACTAACTCAAGAGCTCTAATGAGGCACACTAATAGCCACGTTGTCCATGGGGGCGTGCCTGGGCCGGTGTGCCCTCACCAAGCCTGGCTTGGGGTGATACAGGGCTTACCTCTGGGGCTGCTTGGAGTGGGACATGGAACGGCGTTGGGTAGCCCCATCCTTGCCTGGCCATGGTCCCCGTGATTGTGGTCACCACCCTCCAGCCAGGAGTATGTGCCGAGGTCCAGTGCAAGGAGGATGGAACTCCCGCTCCAGTGGCAGCTGGCACGTGTGCCTCTGACACTGGGTTTCCATGGATTGGCACAGCATAATCCCCAGGCACAGCAGCGTGCTGCCTGGCCCTACCGGGCAGGCAGGACATCCTGCGATGTAGCCGTGGGATGCCACGGGCAGCACTGTGCCACGCAGCACCAGCACTAACTGTGAGCGGCTCTGGAGCATCCACATCGCCTGCCCCGTGCACAAGCCTGGAGCCAAGACTGAGCTTTCCAGGGAGCTTCCCAAAGTGTGTGAATGAGAACCTGAAATCTGCCATCTTAAACCTCCTTGCAGATTTCCATGCCAAGCTTGATGCTTCTTTAGCCCTTCAAGCTCTGGGCAGGTGGACAGGACTGCCTAGGGAAAGCACAAGCTATTGGGGAGATGGAGCTGTTGTTAATTAACAAAAAGGACAAAAAAATTAGCAGTATTCTTCCTTGTAACCAAATCCTTATGCACTGCAGATAGCCAGCAGAGAGTAAGATTTATGATGTTCCGTTGTGGAGGAGAGATTTCTGATAGGGGATGGCTCTTTAATCTAGCAGGAAAAAACACCATAGTGAAATCCATTGGCTGGAAGCTGAAACCAGACAAACTCAGAGTAGAAATCAGTTTGAAAACAGGGTAATTAAGCACTGTGACCATTTCCTCACAGGCTTGGTGGGTGCTCCATCAGCGGCACCACGTGCCAGGGATCGTGGCGCGTGTGTGCTGGTGCCTGCCACGACTGGGGACTGTACCTGAGCTCCTGGTTCATGCTCTGCCCTACAAGCAGGGGGGCTGTGGGCACCTGGCATGCCCAGACTGGCAGCACAGGGGCACCTGTTGAGATGTTGGATGCACAACTGAGTCTGGCTGCCAGACGGTTTCTGTCCTTGTCGCCCTGCCACACTTGGTGATTTGTGAAGGTCAAGGACCACTACAGCACTTTGTGCTCCTGCTCTCTAATCATCTTCCCAGTGCCTGGCACTGCCCGAGTGCTCTGCTCCCTCAAGCAGCACTGCAGGGCTGTGTGCTGCTTGGGGACAGGACAGCTCCTTTGTGTCCCCTGAGGGGGTGCTGGATGAGTGTGCTGCCCTGCGCTGAGTGTGCTCCGTTACTGGGTGGTGGTGGTGGGATGGGCAGTGCTGGCCTGTCCCGTGAGCTCCATAACTCAGCCCTACCCTCCGCCGGCATGCAGCCGCCCTGGCAGCACCCCCTCACCTGCCTTCAATCCATCTTCCCCATAAAATTGTCGGAATGAGCACTTTTTATTGACTGAGCTGGCTGGGATTTATGGGCTCAAACCTTCCAGCCATGGTGTGCTCTGCTGTGACCATTTGGGGGATCAGGCTGGGAACCTGGATGAATTATGTACCTGCTGCCCAGCACCACACTGGTCCCACGCTCTGGTGTAGAGAGCGGAGATGCAGCAAGTGGTGACCACTGCCACTGATGCTGCAAGGTGGAGGGAGGTAGCTGGTGGTTGCACCCTGTGTCATGGCAATGGGATACTGCTGCTCATGCTTGAAAATGAAGTATGAAAATGGGAGAGCTAAAAAGGTGGTACAGCCATCATCTTTTAGGGTTAGAGAAAGAGCCCTGCTGTGAGATACTAAACGCGTGCAACCTGTTTACTTGTCAAGAATATTGAGAAGGGACTTGATTAGCCTGAGTAAGTGCCGTGGTGGGGAGGGGACCAGGGCCTGGTCTGCTCTTTAATCCAGCAGAGAGGCAGAACAAGAACTGCTGACTGGAAAGTGAAGCCAGACAAGTTCAAATGAGAAGCATGGCATAAAGTTTTAGCCATGCAGGTGGTTAACCACAAGAACTTGCTCCTCAGGAGAGCACTGGCTTTTCCACATTAGTGTCTGGGGTGGTGATGAGCTGCTCTGGAGTGTGTGGTGCAGCTGGGGCACGCTGAACCCAGTGCTCCCACACAGCAGGCAGGTGTGAGTTGTTTCTCCTGGCTGTGCAATCCTGCTCCTTGTTGTACCTCAAATGTATTTTGGCCAGCCTGTCACTGTGGAAGGAGCAGTGTGCTTGGGGGTATGTGTGCTGTGTCACTGATGCCATTTCTGCTGTGTCCCTGGTGGGACTGCAGAGCAAGTGAAGGGGAGCTGGTACTGGGAAAAGAAAGTACACACATGAGAGCTCTGATCCATAACCCTTAATATCTCCATGGCATGAATCCATCTGCAGTGTTGGGGCAGAGTGCAGGGACTGGACCCAGGGTGTGCTTGCCGTAGATGAGGAGCTGGTGTGAGATAGGCAGCCTTGGGTTGCTCAGTACTGTGCCTCTTCCACCCCTGCAGCTCCTGGGTGGTGAACAGCACCGGGAGAGCCAGCAATCACCCCGCTTTGACTACTATGCAGCCAAGCCCACCTCACTGGACCTCAGCGATGATGAGCTGCCCCATGTCATCGAGATCTATGATTTCCCCTCGGATTTCCGCACCGAGGATCTAATGCGTGTCTTCTGCAGCTATCAGTGAGTTTGCCAGCAATGCTCTGTCCTCCAGAACTGAGGTCCCCTGCCTGTGCTCTGCTCCAGACCTCTGGATACCTGACGTTGACACCTTGCTGAACTTCCCTCTCTCTGGCAGGAAAAAAGGCTTTGATATTAAGTGGGTGGATGATACACATGCTCTGGGCATCTTCTCCAGCCCCATAACAGGTACTGCTGTCATTCTGGCTGGGGTTGGGCAAAGGGGAGCCGTCTCTGCCTCTCCAGATCCAGGGGCTGGCAATCTGAGAGACTAATGAAGACAGCACTGCTCTCTCCCTGCAGCATGTGATGCCCTCAGCACCAAGCACCTGATGGTGAAGACGCGCCCACTCTCACAGGGCACTCGTGCCTCTAAAGCCAAAGCCAGGGCGTACGTGGGTGAGTGATGCTGTCCCATGCAGGCTTGTGCCACGGTGCTTGTACTGTGGGATCTTCATTCCCATAACTGGGGAAGGATGGGGTGGCTGCACAGCCCCGCAGCACTTTAGTGCTGCCCCGTCACCTCTGGGACACGCCAGGTGATGACCCCATCTCTGCTCACACAGACTACCTGCAGCCAGCCAAAGAGCGCCCCGAGACGTCTGCTGCCCTGGCCAGGCGGCTGGTGACCGGTGCGCTGGGGGTACGCAGCACCCTGACACCGGCCCAGCGAGATGCTGAGCGGAAGAAGCTGCAAGAAGCCCGAGGTGAGGTTTGGTTGCTTGTGGGGCCTGTGGTGTGAGGAGACATTCCTTGTGGATGCCTCTTCTCACAGGGTGCTGGGTAGGAGGGGGCTGCTCCAGGGTGGGCTCAGGGCCACCTCTGAGGGAAATCGTGAGGTGGTGGGGGTGTAGGGTCGACTCTCCTCTTGTTTCTACAGAGAGGAAGCGCCTGGAGAACAAGCAGCGGGAGGATGCCTGGGAGGGCCGGGACTGAACGGAGAGTCTGCAACTTCAGCCCCACTGGGGAACGCCCTGTGGTGCCTGGGCCCCTCTCTGCCTGCAGGCAGGGCACCCTGCATCTCAGAGCTGGGGAGGATGCTGCACCACATCCAAAAACGCAAGGCTGCCCTGCTGGAAGGGCTGAGGAGATACACAGGCTGGTCACTGCCACGTGGGTGCTGTTATCATCAGGCTGTGCTGCCCATCGTGCCCGGGGCAGGACCCTGGTGCTGCCCGCTGCAGCAGGAACAGTCATCAGATGACAAAGAGCTTGGCAGCAAGCACATGGGGCTGTGTGGGGCAGCTCTGGCCCCCTGGCAGGGCCTGGTGAGTGAGTTTCTCTCCTTTATTTTGCTAATAAATACCATTTATTTTACTGTGCCTCTCCGTGCTCCTGCGTGTCATGGGAGCTTGTGTGCTGCAGGCTGCTATGCCTGGCCACACCATACTGTAGGATGCCCACCCCCCCCAGGTGGTAGGTGTCCCTGTTGGGTGAGTGGGGAGCACAGGCAGGAGGGGTTGGGCTGGGCTTCGGCAGGAATGTGCTGGCAGGCACCCTGTTTACTTCAGTGGAGCAGCTGTGGCCCCAAACAGCAGAGGCCTTGTCGATGCTCGGGCAGGGCCAGGTTCCTGGCCCTGAGCGGGGCTCTGATGTGGCTGTGCTGGCGGGCTGGGGGCTTCCTGCCCTGCCCCGGGCAGGCGGGTGGCTGGGACCTGCCATTGGCTCCCCTGACTTGCATCAGCTCTCAGCACCTGAAAAACAGCCTTGTGTGTCCCAGCCCTCCCGCCCTGTAGCTCCCTAAGCTCTGGGGGCCACGGTGTGTGGGGCTCCCATGCCTTTCACAGCAGCTAAGGATGAGGACAGCAGTGTTCCCTTGCCCCTGCCAGCGGTTTGCATGTTCTGCGTCGTGGCTGCCTGTGCTGAAGGGCTCATGTGGCTGTTCTGTGTCCCCTGGCTGTCCCCCAGCCCGGTGGGGGCAGAGCCGGTCATGACCCCGTGGTAGCGGGTGCCTGCCCTGCTCCAACACTGCTGCCAGCTGGGAGCTGTTCTGGCTGCTGCTCCTGGCCACTTGCGGCTTGGCCCGTGGAAATTTCGGGGCCTGAAGCTGCTCTCATGCGGAAAGCATCTTCCTGGCGTCCAGCGTCCCTTGAACCCAGACCCTGGTGGGGGGAGCCACAGCCAACACACGCCTTGCCACGGGCCCTGGCCCTGGGCCATCCCATCAAGTCACTGCTGGCCCCAGATGCTCCTCCACGTGTGGGGACAGTCACATGTGGGGACAAGCCAGCCTGTTCTGGCCATGCAGGGCTGAGGAGGGAGGCTGTTGGCAGCTTCCTACCCCAGTGTCTGACAGCAAGGCTCTGCCAGAGGGTTACCATTGCTCAGGGCTGGACAGTATAGAGTGTGGCTCTGAGGTGAATATTCCCATTTATTTCCTTTAAAAAACTTTGCTAAAAAACACAAGAGCAAATAATCACAAGAAAGCAAGGACATAGTGACCTGTGTCCCCAGCCTGTGCCCAGAACCAAGGGCTTTCAGGGCAGAGTAGCCCCATTGCTGCTCCTGGGTCTGGGAAGCTGCCAGGGCAGACTGGGAAAGCCCAGTGAGATGTCTGCAGTGGGCTGGCTGCTGGCCCACACTGCCACAGAGCTGGCCCAGACCCTTTGTGCTCCCAGGGTCAGCCAGTTCAGGGCCAGGGTGCCCTGGCTGATGTAGAATGCTGATGGCGAGCCAGGGCGACTTGGTTCCCAGCACAGGGAGGCATTGGCCTGGGTGGCAGTGGGGAACACTGCTTGGCCCTGGAGAAATCACTTAGACCACAGTTGCTCCAGGCCAGGAACTGGCTTTGAGGTGGGGAGGAGCTCAGAGAAAGGAGCAGGTGATGATGAGGTTGGTAGGGGGATAGATGCCCCCTTTCCGCAGCAAAGCACCCCTCTCCCATTGCACAGCACCTTTATTGCTGACAGGACTGATGCATGGGTGGCAGTGGCCAGGGCCTGTCCTGAGCCTGCTAGGGTGGGGTTGCTGGGCAGACAGGCTGAGGTAGTCGTTCTGGGGGGCACTGGAGCTGTGAAGGTTGGGGCTGCTGTGGTACCTGGGCCCCTCCCACAAGTCCTGCTGGCCTGGGAGGGTGGGTGCCCCTAGGTGCTTCCTGCTGGCTCCAGCTCTTGTCTCCATCCTCTGCAGCAGCATCAATAAATACAAGAGTCTTTGAGTCCCTGAGCATAGTTGGGTGCTGCCAGGGCGCAGGGGCTTGGGTGCGGGAGCTGGGCTGCCCCACAGCATTGCTGGGAACGTGCAGGGGATGGGTCACACGAGGTTGTTGGCCAGGCGCTCCCGTCGTTCCAGATCGCTCACCACGTCAGCACTGTAGGCGTCACCTGAGGAGAGCAACAGTGTGGGTGGGACATGGGACTTGTGGCACCCCCATCCCCACCACTTGCCCCCATCCCTCCGTACTCGTATGGCAGCTGTGCATCCAGACGCGCTGGCCATCGTACTTGCACTGGCACCGCATAACGTTGTTGGAGAAGTCTGACTCAGCTACCTCATGCTTGGGGTTCACGACCACCTGGGGAGGGTGAGGAGCAGTGCTGGGAGAACCACTGCCTGGCCTTGGCCTGGCAGGGCCATGGAATGCACCACGGGGTGCAGAGCAGCGCCCTGGTGTGCAGGGTGAGGGGTATTGATGGTGCCCACAGAGTAGTCACCAGCCATGAGCTCTGGTGGCTTGGTGCTCCCTCTGTCCCTCTAGCTTCATACCTGGAAGGTGTAGCTGCCCGGAGGCACATCAGTGATGTCAATCCATTGGCAGTCGATGTCATGGCGGTAGGTATCCCAGCACCCCACACTCACACCCTGCTCCCCAAAGTTGGCACAGGCAAAGCGTCGCTGCAGCCCTGCCAGTGGGACAGACGGTGAGGGAAGGCACGAGCAGAGCCCAGCTCAGGGAGCAGTAACAGTGGCTGGCACCTACCTTCTGGGCAGTTGGTGTCCTCCAGGCAAAAGCTGGCCTTGTGCCCTTCAGCCACCTTGGAGCCGTTGAGAGTCAGCAGGTCATAGTGGGTGAAGACCTCGATGCTGTGGAAGTGCCTGTGGGAACAGAGGCTGAGCATGGGGCCAGTGCCCAGCCAAGGAGCATGTGGCCAGTTCAGCTGCTCAGCTGGCAGCACCCAGAGGCTCTGAGCAAATTACAGCCTTGCAGCCAAATAAAGCCGTAATGACAGTGCCAGCATGGACACTGCCAATTATCCCGGTACACCGGCCTCTGCAGGAGGGGTGCCACTGCGCCCTGCCTAGCCTGGGGAGGGGGCAGCTCACTGCCAGCTGCTACCCACAGGTCACTCACCGGTGGCACTGATGCCAGATCCAGGCATGGCGCCCCATCCTGGGTCGGAAATCAGCTCTGCCCAGGTTGTGGATCTGGGAGGAGAAGCGGAGGAGGCGGCGGTGGCCATATGGCCAGTCCATGTGGTCAGCAGAGCGGGAGAGACAACGTTCCTCGTGGGCACAGTAGAGCAGCTCCAGCGGCCGGTCCTCCAGGTAGGCTGTCTCCTGCACTAGCTGGGCATTCATTACCAGGTCTGGGGCATCTGGCAGGGAGGGCATCGGTGAGTACAGGGTGGGCAATCCCCACCCGTATAGCACCCTCCTAACTTGGTGTCAGAAGCCTCTGGGCTCCTGGTACTCACGGGCAGTGCAGGTGACCCCCGCTGAGAAGCGCCCCCCACCGCTGGGGCAGTGGACGGGGCCATGGCGCTGGCACTGCTGGAGGGCCAGCTCAGTGCCGACACAGTGGACCCCACTCATCACCACCTGGGCAGCATCGGGGCTGCCTGCCCAGTACCATGTCTCCTGGATAGAAGAGGAGCACAGCACTTGGACCAGACCTCACACCCTCTGCCAGCACCCACTCTGCCTTCCCTGCCCCACCACTGCCAACAAAGCCTGTCCCCTGGGCTGTCCTATCCCAGAGCTCCCAGCCACCCCATGCCCACACTGCGCACCCCATAGGACACTTTGCAGCCCACACCTTGGTCTGGGGTCCTGCTCACCTGGAGGGCATGGCTGGCAAAGCCCAGCCCCAGCTGCCTGCAGACAACCATGGCCTCATTGAGCCCCCACTGTGCACCACACACTGCGCCCCATTGCAGCTGCCCCCGCACAGGCACCAGCACCTCCACAACACCCTCCTCGGGGCTGCGGCCTCCGGTCAGCCGCACCTGAGGGCAAAGAAGGGCAAAGCTGACATGTGGGGAAACCTCCCAGCTCTTCCACATGGTGATGCAATTGTGCAGGCAGCCCCATGCATGCCCCCCACCTTCCTCTTCCACCCACAAGATGACTTTTGCCACCAGCTCATCCTGCAGGCCCCCATCAGGATGCTGCTCTGTGTTACCCCGTCACCAGGGCCACCTTAAGGTTGCTCCAAGCATTCACACCAGGCACAGAGCTTGGGGTTCAGGGGCCTTGCACTATTGCTGGGGCTCCACAGACTCTGGGAAGGAGGCAGGGGCTCACCTGGTTCTGGAAGTCCATGTGGGGCATGTGGCAGCGGACAGCAGCATCGGCTTCGTGTCGGCACCCACTCTGCTCCGCGTCCCGGAAGCGGCACTCGCCTAGAGAGCGCTCACGGCCAGTGCACTGCACCTCGCTCATGTGGATGGGTCCCAGGCCTTAAGCAGAAGAAGGGTTAGTTGTCCCTGCCTATCCTGGAGTAGGGGGACCTCCAGCCTCCCACCCCAGCTCTAGACATTCTCTATGGGAACAGGACTGCCCCTGGCAGGAGCAGCTGGGGAGCCTCATCCCAATGCACGCTGGAGCTGCCCGGACATCCCAGGATGCTTCAGCAGCACCCAGTGAACCAGGGGCTTTCCCCATCATGCTCCTTCCAGTCCAGTAGTGTCCGAAGTCCTGCCTCACCTTGGCCCATTTGGGCTCCCACCAGGGCCTGCTTCGCCGTCCCGTAGCCCAGCTGTCGGCACACCACACTGGCTGCAACCAGGTCCCACTGCCTGTCACACACGGTGCCCCACTGCCCGTGGCGCAGGACCTCCACTCGGCCCTCTCCAGGATGAGTGCCTGCTCGCAGCCGCACCGGCAGCACCTGGGCATGGGGAGCAGCTGGTCAGTAGCCCCAGGGCATGGCCAACCTGCATGCACCATAGGCACAGGTGCTAACAGGGTGACGCCCAGCTCCAGGACTCTCCATTGGCAGGAGAGGGCTGTTTCAGGGCTCACCTTTCCTGAGGAGGGTTTGCTCTTGCCCACACCCTTCTGGATGGCAGGGCCAGGCAGGCAGCTGACGATGGCGTGCATGCCACGGGGGCAGGCGGGCTGGCGGGGGGCCTGTGGGGCCATCTGCATAGGGCACTGGGCCAGGTGGGGCTCAGTGCCCTGGCACTGCACCCTGTGGACCCAAAAGCTGTTCTTCTGGCTGAGGGTCTTCAGGCTGCCAAGGGAGAGGAGGCCAATGTCAGTTCAGGTGTCAGACACTCTCCCCTACCCAACACATGTACCACATGCTCACCCAGAGTGCCCTTGCCTGCCATGCCCAGGGCTGAGCCCTACCTGGAGTTGGGGTCCTTCAATTTCATGTTCCAGATCTTCCTGCGAATACCCAGAATGGGGATGTCAGTGCCTGGACTCACCATCCCGTCACCCCTGCCCTTCCCAGCACCCCATGGTAGGAGTGGAGTCCTTCCAAAGCACGGCAGAGTGAGGATAGGTCCTCTCCCCAGTGTAAATTTTGGTGCCAAGCCTAGCTGTGCCATGTGCCCCAGTGAGACTGTGACTCCTGGCATCAGCAGGGGCTCATTACGTGCTGTATTTATAGCCCCAGTTCAAGGCAGGGGCAGAGGGGATGAGATTGCCTCTTCTCCTTCCACCTACACTTTGCCAGCCACAGCTGGTGACTGTCCCCAAGGCCCCACAGCTGTTGCTGAACCCAGTTCTGCCTCTTGCTGTGTCTCCAAGAAGGGGACCCAGGCATGGCCAGACTGTACCAACTGTCCACAGACCCCTCCACATGTGTACATACAGATCACTTCCCTGGCCCCACCCCAGTCTCTTTGCCCCGTGGCATGTCCAGCCGGGCACCCTGCCCCACACGCCCCATGGCTACAATGCGAGCCTTCCACATCCCTACCGGTAGAAACTGGTGTTGATGTGCTTCTCTCGAGGGAAGCCCAGCATCCCACAGATGACACGGCTGTTGTTCCTGGTCCAGCCAGCATCACACACCTGCCTCCAGTGCCCATTGTGCTTCACCTCCACAGCACCCTCCATCACTGGCATGCTCAGCTTGGCCCGTGCCAGGATGGGCTTGAGCCGCACTTCCTCCAGACTCATCCCCAGCACCTGTTATGGTGGTGGGCACAGAGATGGGCATGGGGGCTCCAGCGCTGAGGCAGTGTGTTCAGGGTGGGGACAAGGGGGAGAGTCAGAGGGACTTGCTCCAATCCCCTTCGTGTACACTGCTGGGCACAGGGGAACCCCATGGAGGCCCACTCACCTCGCCCAGGTGACCTGAGGTTATGGCCTGGTGGGGAGTGCTGGGCAGGCGCTGTCCTGAGCACACCACACCAGCATCCTCGCCATGGTGGCAGTCACTGGTTCCCCAGCCATTGTGGACACACTCTGCCAAGGAGCCCTCGTTGCCCCCGCACCGCACATTGTCCAGCCAGATGGGGCCTGAGGGGACACATGCAGGGCTGTATGTTGTCATTGAGGGGGACCCCATCTCTCTCATCAGCACCATGGGACCTATCCAGTGATCCCTGCAGGGTGCCCACAACAGCAGCCCCCCAGGTAGGCTCCTGCAGCCACCAGAAAACACACCATCTTTGTTGGGAACCCCTGATTCCTCACCTGCCCCCCACATCCTCCCCATTCCCCACCTGCCCCTTACCTTCCCCTTGGCCATAGGTAGCACTGTGGGTCCAGGTGATAGCCGCGGTGTAGCCCAGCTGCCGGCAGGCGACAGTGGCCACGTGGAAGTCGAAGCCATCGTCGCAGACGGTGCCCCAGCGCCCCTGGTACAGGACCTCCAGCCGGCCCTCCCCAGCTGGACCCCGCGGCCCCACCAGCCGCAGCTGCACCCGGGCTGGCTCCTGCCTGCTGGGGGTTACCTGGCACAACAGCAGCACCAGAGGCAGAAGGATGGGGCTCACGACAGCTGGCACCACCATTGTGGTTCTTGAGGTGGAATGCCTGGGGAAAGCCCGACACTGAGTCCCTGGGGACCACGGCAGGGCAGGGGCTACGACTGCTGCAGCTCCCCCAGTGCCCCAAGAACTAGAGGATAATGGAGGTGTATCATGCCTCTCACACGGTGGTGACATCCGTGTTCCTGTGCTGAGGGGATGCAGGAACTGGTCCCTGTCATGCAGAGCTCGCGGCATCCTCCATCCCAGGGCTCAGCCTCATACCCATCCGTCCCTCGACACGGTCTCCCAGCCTTAGCGCAGTCACCCAGGCACCCATAACCCCGCACTCAGCCCCGCCTGCCCACAGCCACAGGCAGCCCCACGAGCACTGCCCTGCCCTCGATGCTTTCTGCTTTGGGCCATGGTGGGCGCCCCACAGAGCCCCTCTTTATCCCCTACCCCAACCCTCTGCCAGGCACTGGGGTCTTCTCTTTATCCCACAGAGCCGCTGTCCCACATAACCCCACTCCTCCCTTTGCAATCCTGCTCAAAGCTCTACCGGGGTTGCTGCTCCCTCCCCTACTCCTCCAGGTGCCCAGACCTTTTCCCCCAGGGACCAGACGCCCTCCCCGGAGGCATCCCCGACACTCACCGTGGCAGAGCGGAGTGAGGTACGGGACAGCGGCAGCGAAGACAGGCGGTGCTGGCTCCCTCCACTCTGCTGCCGCCCAGCGCCGCCCGCAGCCGCTTTTATGCGGCGGGGTGGTCCGNCCGCCCCCGCCCTCTTCAGTCACCCCAGGACAAACCCCTAACCCTCTCAACCCAACTTGTAATTCTGTAATTCTGTGATTCTGTAACTTGTGGGGTCCGAGCACCCCCGAGATAACCCCTACCTGCCGTGAGCCTGGATCACCCCCCCGGTATGAACCCAAAACTCTCCGTCGAGGATGCCACCCCCACCATCGCCATCGCTCCATGGGGCTGGTTCCCAGCCAGCCCAGCCAGCCCGAGCATGGATTTTCTGAGAGTGACAAACTGCTATGCTAGGGACACCCCAAAAGGACACCCCTTGTCCCTTCCCGCCCCACCTAGTAAGGTGCTCAACTTGTCGTGCAGACACGGGGTGCCCGAGGCTGGGGTAACGGTGCCCGGTCCTGGGGGTGCATAGAGACCAGCGGGCACTGGGAATCCTGAGCAGGGTCCTCACAGGGCTCGAGAACATCACCCGAGCCACGCCGGCGGCGGGGTCACCGGGCACGGCCGCTCCCTCTGTGGCACGTGAAGACAGGGGATGCCCCCCACGACCCACCCAGGCAGCCACCTCTGGACTGGGGCGCTTGCCAGTCCCCACTGCCCCCCCGGGGCCCGCCGTGCCCGGCCGTGGGACGGGGATAAACAGGAAGCCCTGTACCCTCGCCGTGGCCAGGGCCCGGCCAGGAATGTGCCGGTGGCTACTGGGCTGTTTGTTTGGAGTCAAAGCAGCTGGTTCCTGCCGGGACGAGCCAGGATCAACACGGCCCGGAATAGTCCGTGAGCTCATCGCCACGTCCCGTGGGAGCCTTCTGCATCCCCGGGCGTGCAGGGGTGCACGGTCCCGACCCCCTCGCGGGTGACCCTCACCCCACTCCTTTGCCCCGCGATGGAGCCTCTCCTGGGGTGGAGGTCCCTAGCCAGCCCCAGCGTGTTGCCCGCAGAAAGCCCCGGGGCAGGGCAGGGCCGGGGCTGCAGCGGAGCTCATGAGTCATTGGTGTCTCCACGGTCTGGAGCTCAATTACTCAAGCGTGAGCACCCCTGACACCAGCACGGCCCCAGTCCTGCTCCCAGCTCTGCCTCTGCTTCCGTGGGCGTCAAGAAGAGGACAGTGAGGTGTCTGGTGGGCTCTCCCACACCTGGGACCTGCCAGGCCCGACCCACACCATTGGGATACAGTGTCCTGCTCCTCAGCGTGACCGTGGCGGGCTGAAGGTCTCACTGGGTGCCGGCACCTGCAGCGGGCTAAAATTACCCGGCCAGCAGCAGGGCAGCCCCGTGCGCGGAAAGCTGCGGCCGGCGGGGTGGGAGTGCGGGGCTATTCTCAGAAGGCTGCGGGACTATTTCTGGCCGGTCAATATTGATTTAGCCAGCTCAGGTGCAGCAGCTCAGCTTGGCAGGACCGTATTTAGGGCCCGGCAGGAGGCGAGACAGGCGGCTGAATTGGGAGCATTGTCCGGGGGAGGAAGAGGGCTGAGAGAGGATGTGAGCTCTGTAATCTGCAGCGAGCGACTCCCGGAACAACCCGGAGCGCGGCACACCCCAGGCCTGCCGCGGCTGACGGGTGGCCAGCGAGAGCTGCTGGGCTGCACGGAGCGTCTGCCCTGGGGATGCAGGGGAGGGCCACAACACGAGCCGAGAACTCCTGGCAGGAAGGGGAGTGCGGGAAGCTGCCAGTCCTGGCTCCTGCAGTCTCCGATCTGCTGAGAGCGTGGAGGGACAGGACAGCTGAGGGCTCCAGGTCTCAAGCAGCTCACTGGTTCCCTGCTTCTGGGCATCTTTGGGGTAGTCTGAGCCAGTCTGGCACCGGAGGCTCCAGCCCAACACAACCGAATCTGCATCAGGGAGCATGTTCTGGGTCACTGCTCTGGGATCATATAGTGCAGATGGTGTGGTGCAGCATTTCATGCAGGCACAGTGGGAGCTGCATGAATCATGGAATCATTCGGGGTTGGAAGGGACCTTGAAAGATCATCTAGCCCAATCCCCCTGCCAGAGCAGGATCACCTAGACCAAGTCACACAGGAAGAGGTGGAAAAAGCACAGTGAGTCTCACTGGTCTCTGGTTGAGACAGATCCTGGGCCAGGGTTTATTTCCAGGGGCACAGGGAGGGGCTGAGGAAGGTCTGCCATGGCTGTCAGGTGCCCAGAAACCACCTGGGTAAGGCAGCAGGCTGAGAGCAGCCACCTGTTCAAGGTGCAGTTGGGAGCATGACCGGGCCTTGAGAGGCTGCACTCCCCACCCGTCGAGAGGGTGCTGCTGCCCTGTGGTGCCTGGGAAGCACCGCTCCGCGTGGGGTCAACACCGCTTGCTGCAGCAACAACCCTGTGTGGTCGGAGCTGGTGTCACCACTGCAATCACAGGTGCCTGAAGTCTTCAAGAGCCACCTGAGCAGCATTGCGTCCTGCTGCTCCCATCACTCCTCCTCCTACAAGAGAGCAGAAATGGGGAGTGGTGGGCAGGTTGAGCCCCAGGAGATGGATTTCAGGGCTGCACCAGTGGAGCTGAGCGAAGCACCTCCCCACCCCTGTGAGGGCAAAGAGTGGCATGGACAAGTGCCCCTCCTGTCCCATTCTGCTCTTGTGCACCTTCCACACACCCTTGCCCTCCTCCTGCAGTCCCCCCAGGAGGGTTCTGACTCCCAGTCCTGCTCACCAGGGTGGGCTCCACTTCCACACAGGTACAAGCCAGGAACTGGGGACCTGTAGCTTGAGTAACATGGTGCTGGCCGGGCAAAATACAGCTGGTCCAGAGACATCCCTCCATGAAAGATGTTCTGTAAGTAGAGCTCTGCATGACCTGGCTGTGCAAGGCCTATGTGCCCACTAGCACTGATGCTCAGAGCTGAGCCTGTTACAGTACCCACCCCCCCGGGCAGCCCGAAGATCCTCTCCAGGTCTGGTGGTGTCAGGATGTCCCTGCCGATGACGGATGCCTTGAAACCCGGGGCATAAGCTTCGATGCAGTCAAACACTAAAGAAGGTTGGAGAGACTGGCAGGCAGCTTGGGAGAACATGGTGGCCATCCACCGAGCAGCTCTGCCCACAGGCGTCACGTGCTCATGCCTATGCATCCGTTACGTACCTGTGTCCGCGTAGGCATTCCTGGCCTGCTCATCCCAGGGCTGCCCACCCGCCAGCACAGAAGGGGTGTACTGGGTGAAGAGTGACACAACATGGCAGCCCCGTGGGGCCAGCCCAGGGTCCAGCACTGAGGGGATGCAGAGCTCGATCATGGGTCTGGGGGAGCAGGACACCAGATGGGCAGGCAAAGGAGGATCCCGCCATACCAAACCTCTTCTCCAGCACAACCCACCATGGCTGTTCTGCCCCTTCCCTGGGCACTGAGGTGTGCCAGTGCAGGCTCCTACCTGCTGGAGGGATGTCCATAGGTGGCCTCAGTGAAAGCCTGGTGCAGGAGGTGGGTGTTCTCACAATTGAGATGGATGGAGCACTGGTGGTGGGGCAGGGGCTGGCCATCACAGGCATTGGGGGCAGCCAGGAAGCTGGGCAGCTGATCCACTGCCACTGAGTGCAGAAGGAGGTGGTATGAGTAGCAGAGTGTAGCCTCTCATTGAGCTTGGTGACAGCACCTCTCCCTCCACTGGGGATGGTGGTGGATGTGGCCCCACGGGTTCCTACCGTTGATCTTGGTGACAGGAGAGCGTGTGTCAACCTGCTGGATTCGCTGGACAAAATCCTCTGGAAGATGCTCCTGGGGAGGGAGATGCCAGTGGAGAGGCTGGCTTTGAGGAGCCAATGTGGCCATGGGGACACCACCACACCACCAGCCCCATGCACCCCATACCTGTGGGATGAGATCCAGGAAGGTGATTTGGGGGGAGGCATTGGACAGCACCAGTTTGCTCCTCACCTCTGTCCCATCCTGCAGCACAACGCCCTGCACCTGCCCATTCTTGCCCAGCAGCACTTGGCACACTGCCTGGATGGGCAGAGGTGACAGGACTTCACCAAGAGTATCTCAGGTGCCCGCAGGCCAGACAGGCAGCTCCCACACCCCGATACCTCATACCTTCTCAGCAAAGATGTGAGCTCCCTGGACAGCTGCTGAGCGAGCAATGGCTTCAGACAGGGCCCCCATCCCACCAGTCACATAGCCCCAAGCCCCACGCTGTCCCTCCAGTTCACCCATCACATGGTGCAACAGCACATACCTGCAGTGGTAGGACCCCAGGTTAGGCCCTGGCTGAGGGGACGGGTCTGTCCCCTGCCTGGGCATAGTGAGGATGGAGCCTCCATCAATGACAAGATGCCAGCTCATAGGATGTCAGCTCAGTTACCAGGAGCATCAGCTGGTCAGCAGTTGACTTGATCTTGGGACAGATGTGTCCAAATACCAAAAGGGCAGGTAGAGATCACTTAGGAGAGCCATATAGCAGGGCTAGGGGGCAGCCCCTTGCCCCCCCATCTCCTGAACCACCCCAGCAAGTCTGAATATGTAGTGGAAGGAAAGACAGCGGCGCAAAGCAGCAGAGCTGAGTAGCTCCTGGCACAGAGGATGGCTGGCGGGGCAGGACAGCGATGAACCCCTAAATGAATACACCCTTACCCACTGCCTGGGGTGTGGGGACTGGCCATGGCTCCAATCACTGCATCAGTAGCCAAAGTCGCCTTCAGGGGCTCCGACTCAAACCATTGATCCAGGATCTGGCCCAGGAAAAAGAGACCAAGTGCCAGATTTGGGGTGGGGGGCTGCTGCAGCACCCTCATCAGCAGGCAGTGAGGCAGCCAGTGGCTCTGCACCGTGGCTGCCAGAACTCACCTTGGAGATGGGGGCTGTGAGCACCTCGTAGTAGCGGGGCAGCTGCCGCCACAGTGCCAGCCCTGGGGATGGAGAGGTGGTGTGAAACCAGCGTGACTCTGGGCCAGCTGCCCGTGCTTGGCTGTGTTTTGGGGTCAGGCAGTGGTACCAAGGAGGGCAAGTCTGCCATATCCTACCACCTGGGACTCCTGAGGAGACTGTGCTCTGGAAGGGGAACCTCTGCATTGCCCACCCTGGGTGCAGGCAAATATCAATTGCCATTGGGGTCCCCTGCCATCCACCCCTGAGGTACCTGTCTGCAGCAGGGGCCGTAGATGTCGCAGGGCCTTGAGCCGCTGGAGTGGGGAGCCCTGCCTCAGGGCAGCTGTATCTACTGGAGGAGCATCCAGCAGTGGGTCCAGGGCTGACACCAAGCCTGCCATGAATGCCTCATATGCAGGGTAAGCCTGAAAGGGGTCAGGGAGGGGGACAACAGGGTCTGTGCCATGGTGGATGCAGTGAATACCCCACCCTGGAACATCCTGCTTCACAGGCAGAGCAGCACCTTGGGGGCTCTGCCATGCCACGTGCATGCCTCCAACGTACCTGGGCATCCTTCTGGGAGAACTGAGCTATCTGCTTCTGGGTCTGGGCCATGTCATGCCCCAGCAAGAGGGAACGAGGGGGTCTTCTGTCCTCCAGCAGCGGGGTGAAGGAGTAGGGGTCCCGTGGGAGCACCCTTAGACCATGCCGCTGCAAGACAGGAACAGGATGCTGCACCCTGTGGAGCCAGCCCAGCAGCAGGCTCACCCTGCCAGCGCACCAGGAGCAGCCTTGCAAGACTTGGGGACTGGCACCTGCAGCTCCAGCTCCGAGTAGATCTGTGGCCGCAGCAGGCTGAGCAGGTATGATGCCCGGGAGAACTTGAAGCCTACAAGATGTGGGGTGGTGATGGAGGCCTGTGCCCAGGGCTGTCCAGGGACAGGGCGTGCGCAGAGGTACCTGGCACAATCTCCTCTGTGACGGCTGCACCACCCAGCACGTGGCGTTTCTCCAGCACGGCCGTACGCACCCCTGCCCGCTGCAGGTAGGCAGCCTGTGGGAAGCACAGCACTGCTCTGTCTGTCCCTTCAGGTGGGACACGTCCTTGTCATCCTGAGCACATTTTAGCATGTGGTGCCACCCTGACCAGGTAGGATCCTGCTCCCTAAAGCCCAGCGGAAGCTCCTAAGCCCGTGGGCACTGGCACCAACACCCTCTTTTGCCCAAAGCACAAATAGTCTCCAGCCCCCAGGGATGAAGGATAGACAGGATCCCACGTTTGGTACTCACTGCCACCAGGCCGTTGTGCCCTGCAAAGAGAAAGGGAGGCGAACTGAGCGCAGAGGTAGAGCGGTCCCATGGCACGGGGTACCCTGCAAAGCCTGGGACACGGGGCTGCCACAACCACCCCAGCAGCACAGTTCTGGACACAGGAATGTGACAGGAAGACCCTACAGCACCGGCCCAAAGTGCCAGGGAGTGGGACAAAGGTACTCTAGGTAGATGTCTGGCTGTGGCAGATTTCTGCCTCCTCTCAGGCTCCTCTCAGGCACAAGAATCAAGACAGGGGGTCTGTAATATGCCTTGTGCTGCTGTGGTCCTCACCGGCCCCAGCCCCACCCACCTGCTCTTGGAGAAGAGCACCTGGCAGTCCCCACAGCCCAGCACTGGTCCCCTGCCCTGTTACCTGCCCCAATCACCACTGCGTCATACTCCCGCTGCAGGCGGTGTGAAGCTGGAGCGTGGGCCAACCGTGCTCCCGGACGCTCCAGAGACAGACGCCAGCCCCACAGACAGCGGGAAGGGCAGCTGGTGCCCGGTCTCACCCGGAGCCCCGCTACCATCATCCTGCAGTGGCTGGTTATGGCTGCCCTGTGCCCGGCAGCCTGGACTTTGCTTTCACTTCAGAGCTTTCCCAGGGCTTCCGGGCACTGGGAGGGGATAAAGGGGCCAGGGTGGGGGACAACTTGGCACAAGGCTAGATGCTATGTCCCAGGGCTTGCTGAGAAGCTGGCCAGGACAGAGGCACACGCCAAGTGCAGTTCTGCTGCCTGACTGGCACAGATGTACTGGAGGCTTGCAGTATGCAGACTGCCAATCCCAGTGCTAAGGTGGGACCTTGCTCAGTGCTGAGCAGGATGCCAGATGCTCCCCAGTCTGTAACCCAGGATCACAGAACTTTAGGAACTGAAAGGAACCTTAGACGATCCAGTCCAATCCCCCTGCCACAGCAGGATCACCCAGGCCAAGTAGCACAGGAATACATCCAGGTGGGTTTTAAACGTCTCTAGAGAAGGAGACTCCACAACCTCATTGCTCTGTCACCCTCACTGTGAAGAAGTTCCTTCTCATATTTGTGTGGAACCTTCTATATTCCAGCTTACACCCACTGCCCCTTGTCCTATCATTAGATGACACTGAGAAGAGCCTTCACATATTTATATTTACGAGGTCACCTCCGTCTTCTTTCTTCCAAGCTAAAGAGACCCAGCTCCCCCAGCCTTTTCCTACCACCTTCATCATCACTGTGGCTGTGCGCTGGACTCGCTCGAGCATTTGCGCGTCCTTCTCGAACTGAGGGGCCCAGATCTGGACACAATATTGCAGATGCAGTCACACCAGGGCAGGGGATGGTGCTGGGCAGGCAGAGGCTGCCCTCCCCCCACCCCCCGTTTTGCTCCAGGGACGATCCAAGGGCATATGGATGGAGTGATGGACCACCAAGCACCTCGCAACGGGACAAGCCCCAAGCACAGCCCTGAGAGCTGCAAGAAAAGGGTCAACTTGGAGATAAGCTTGGCTCAGCAGGGCAAATTCCAGCCCAGCAGGATGGGATAAAGGCCTTGCCATGCTCCAGTGCTCCCCGGATTTCTGTGGCACAGAACGACAAGAGCCAGCAGCTGCCAAGGTTCCTCGGGGGTGACACCCCATCACCACATCCGTGGCAAGGTTTGCACATGCACCAAGCCCAGATGTGCCTAGGAAACAGAAACTACCTTGGCTGGTCACAGCTGAGCTCAGCCTCATGGCTGCCTGGTGCTTGGGAGTCTGGGTGTGAGACGGGCTGCACCTCCCCAGAGCCTCCCAAGCCCTCAGCATTGCATTTGGGGATCAGGGTGAGGCACCCTGGGTCACACCTCCACACAGGTTTGGCTCCATCATTTTGTTCTCCAGCCAAAACCTAGAGGTGATGCCAAGCCATTCCTGCTTTGGAAACGTGCTTTTAGTGAGGTGGTGATTTGCCAGTCACCTCCTCAGCCCCAGTCAGACTGTCTGAGGCTACTGGGTGCCCGGGAAGCCAGTGGTGGAGGATGGGAAGGCTGCTCGTGACTGCTGGCAGGCACAGCTGACCACATAAGACACCCACAAAGCAGACTAAGTGCTGGGAGCACCAACACATCTGCTTTAATCCTGGCCCCAAGGTGGCTGGAGGCAGCTCAGAGCAGGGGGATGCGGGAGGGCTCCCAGAGGCGCCGGGCCAAGTCACAGGCTTGCTGGACCACAAGCTCAGAGGGGATGATGCCCAAGTGCACAGTTAGCAGCTCATAGCACTTCACCACCTCTGCCTGGTGATTCTTGCTGTAGTAACGCAGCAGCTTCCTAAGAGGAGAAGACAGGGCTCAGCAGGCACAGCACAGAACCTCATTCTAACCACCTTCCCCCTAGACAGTCCTTGGCAAGGTCACTGTCCACCCACCAGCAGGACCACGGCACCAGGTTAGGTAGATGGGCTGGTGCCACTCAAGTTACAGCACAGAACTGGTAGAACTGGCATCCCAGTGAGGACTGTCACCCTCAGGGACCCCTGTGCCAGCACAGCCCCAGGTCCTGGTGCCACAACACAGGGCTAGGTACTGCTCACCTGTAGTAGTCCCCTGCTAGCATCCCAATGGGTGCAGAATCATCAGAGAGAACCGGCACCTCCATCACCTCCAGCTTGTAGCCCTGGGAAGAGATGACAGCAGAGGGCAGGAGCATCGAAGGGACTAGCAAGGAGCTGGAGCCAGCTGTGCCTACAACCCTGCTCCCAAAAAGGTGCTTGGGTAGAGTGATTCAGCAGTTTCCAGGCTCCACATACCAGTTCATTTTCAAACCAGAGGAAGTAGGAGCAGCAGTAGTCGCCCTCCTGCAACAAAAGTGTTGTGTAGCCTTTCTGTAGGTATCGCCGGGCCAATGTGATCAGGAACCACACCTGGGGGACAAAGGACACCTGAAGCCTGAGAAGAAAACACTAACTCTCAACCCCTCCTGTGGTCCCCTTTCAGCCTCAGCCCTACAAGCAGTAGTACCTTCCTTTTGATGAACGTGGCCAGGGGGCCCTTGCCCAGCTCTGAGCCGGACTTCTCTGCCACACTGAGCGATGGTGCTATCATCTGCCCAGCGGTGCGGTCCACATAGATGAAGTGCACCAGCCCAGGAAAGTCTTCTAGGTACGTGGGGTGGGTTAAGGGTATTCAACAACTTTGGTGCCCTTAGGGAACAGAGCCTTAGGGAAACAACCTTCACCCACCACAATCCGTGCCTTGAGCCTGGTGCAAAGAGGGACAGGGTCCCATTCCCAGCTCTTGGTCCCCACGTGGGGACCCGGCCCCATCAGGGTGGGTTCCCAAGTGCAGGAATGGATATGACACCATAGTGATATTGCGTCTACTCTTCACCAACAGAAAGTCCCGCCAGTCCAGCAGCTTCTCCCTGTTGAGGACAGGCATGGTAAGAAGCCAGAAGCCCCCAGACCCTAGCACAGCTCTCCCAGAGCTCGCCAGCTGCCCCCTTGTAATCACCTCATCAGCTTCTGGGCATGGTCCTGCAGCCCCTGGGACAGGCTGTGGCTGGCAGAAGACAGGAAGAGCTGGCGGTACACGGAGCAGAGCTGCCGCTTCACATTGGCCACTGCCTGCAGCAGTCTGAGCCAAGGACACAAGCAGCACTGAGTTTGACCCTGGGTCCCCAGCACTTCAGGGACCAACATGGTCTCTGCCTGCCCTAGAGACTTTCCCCAGCCACCTTGTACTCACTCCAGGGAACTTCCAGGCTCACTCCGGGAAAATATCTTGTTCTTGAAGTCTGCCCAGCTGTTCTGCAACTAGAGAGAGACAAGGCTCAGTGTCAGGCTGTGGGGACAGCAGGCTGGGGCCCTCACAATCCCACTCCTACCTGGATGTCCTGCCCACTCAACTTCTTCACAAACTTGTCCATACGCTGCCGCAGCTCAGCTAGGAATGGGTAAGAGCGTGAGACTCCTGTCTCTGGTCCCTCTTCCAGCTTCCTCTCCAGCACCAAGAAACCATCCAACAGTTGGTATAAGGTGACAGCCACCTGGGCTGTGGGGCCCTGCAGGGAGCAAACAGGTGAGTCAGCCAGGACCCAGGCCAGCATTGCTTCCATCACCACAGAGACATCTCACCTTGGTCAAGAGGACGAGGGAGATGCCTGGCCAGAGTGGGAGGCAGTGCATAGTGTGTGGCAGCAAAGGGCAGTAACCTTCCCGCAAGCTGGCATCCAGGAAGATCCTCCTGGGGTTTGAAGCTTCAGGAAACAGAGGTCCCAAGGTCTGGAGCAAGTCATCTGCCATCTGGGTAGGGAAGGGCGATGCTCAGTCCCCCGCAGGGATGAGACAGCCCACACCAACTCCAGATACTCTGGAGAGACACAGCAAAGTCCTGAAGCAGGCAAGACTGAGCAAGAGAGATGGAGGAGCCACACAACAAAAGGTGCCGCAGAGAGCTGCATCTTGCAGCAGTGAGAGACGTGCCCAGGGACCCTAGAAGAGGAGCAATTTGCAAAGAACAGAGCAGGTAGATATTGTTGGACTCTCCTCCTCTGCAGATATTCAAAACCCGCCTAAATGTGTTCCTCTAGGTGATCCTGTTCTAGCGTGGAGGTCAGATCAGATGACCTTCAGATGTCCCCTTCCAACTCCTACCATTCTGTGATTCTGTGAGAACCCACTTTCCAACACACAAGCCACAAATGTCTTATGCCAAAGGCAAGCACTTTCTTGCAGGGATGCAGAAGGAAGCAGCCCAGAAAAAAGAGAGGCAGCAGAGGGAGACACCAGACTGCTTTAAGCTAGTCCTGGCCCTTTGGTGCTGACAGCTCTGGCCAGGGAGAGCAAAAGCAATGCCCCAGAACAAGTGGTCAGAGCCCTCACCAACTTTAGAGCCTGGGGCACCCAGAACTGCAGCACAGCAATGCACGAGTGACAAGGACAGAGACTGCAAAGAGCACCAGGACAAGGTGAGGAGGTGCAGAGCCAGGAAGGACTGCAGGACCCTTTACTTACCAGGACATCTTCAGTGTCTGTTTCATCAGTGCCCAGCACCTCAGCACCCTCCAGCCAGCAATCACTGTCTGCAGGGAGTACGGCAGTCACCCTCCCTGCAGTCCCCACCAGAGGCTCTGTAGGGCTGGGGATGCAGGGTAGGTCTGCCGGGCTCTTACCCGTGCTGTGCCTGCCTGGTGAGGGCTCGGGTGTGTAGTAAACCTCCAGCGTGGAGGTGTCTGTATCCTGATAGTGAAAATGGTCGGGCCAGCGATAGGAGTGATGCAGGCAGTCCAGCCAGTGTCCCACCGCGCAGCTCCCAGTCTGAGAGACTCACCTGGTCATCTGAGTCCTTCTCAGCAGCTCCATCGGAGCCAGGGCGACTCACAGGGATGCTCTCGCTTCTCTTGGGTTCCTGGGAAAGCACCTTCTCTGCTGTGTGCTTCCGAAAAGAGGGAAAAATATGAAGCTTTCTCCGCCAAAGGCTCCACTGGCAGGGGCACCCTGACCCACTGCTCCCTACACCCTGCTCTGGAGCACCTTGGGGCTGAGCTCTTCCTCACTCGTCTGGCTAGGATACAGGTCCTGCACCAAGAGGATGAGGACAAGCAGGTCAGCAGGGCGAATGGAGCTGGCATTGCGGCTACAAGAAAGAGAAGAGTCAGCCAGGAGAGTGAGTGGCTGCCTTGGGATGGGTGTTGGAGCCAGGGCGAGGCGCACCTGGAGTAGAAGGCCAACAGCTTGGTGTGCACCAGGAGGAAGGCATGGCCCACCTCGTCCCCACCACGTTCGGGGCTGGTGTTGATGTACTGCACCACTTGTCGCTCCAGGAACTCAATGCATTGCTCGCACAGCTGAGGGTGGATCAGCCGCTCCACGGCCTGGGGAGCAGGTCAAGGGCAAGGCTGCCGAGCCCCTCCAGATCCAGACACGTAGCCCTAGGGGCAGGTCTGAGCTTCTGCTGCTTCGGCGAGCTGCTCTGAAGCCTCCAGCCCAGAGCCCTTCCCCAAATCACAGGACTCCACGTAGCCCCTGGGATACGCCAAAGGCAAGGGACTCCCTGGGGAACAGTACCTCCACGGCAAAGCTCTGGTCCTCCTCCCGTAGACGGCTGTATGTCTCCAGCAGACCCCGCAGCAGGCTCCAGACACGCTCCCGCTGCTCTGAATCGGCTGGCCGCAACCTGCAACAGCCATGCAGTGTAAGCAGAGGGCCATCTGCCACCTCCCCAGGTGGGGTGGGCACCCAGAAACCCAGCTGCAGCCCCACAGGCTGGGGATCCTCCCACAAAAAAAGGGTCTCAGCTTGGAGACACCCAATCCAACCCTGCCGGGGCTGCAGGATGGCATCTCTGGGCAGCCACCCGCTACCCCGGCAGTGCCATCCGGCCGTGCCCGCTCACTCCTTGTGCACGAGGTGGGCGTCGAGTGTGACGAGGCCGCAGTGAGCCTCCACCAAGCGCCGCAGCACGAAGAGTGTCCGGCGCAGGCTGTCTTCGCTCTCCGTGCCGTCCCCGTTCACCGCGATGTACAGGCAATCCCCGAACTGCAACGGGCACGGGCGTCAAGCGGGGGGCTGGCCGGAGCACCCCGGTACCGGTGCCGGTGGGGTCCTACCATGTGCAGAACGTGCAGGTGCCGTCCGTGCTCGGTGGTGAAGCAGGTGTAGGTATCGGAGAGCTTCTCCAGCAGCGCCGCGCCGGAGATGATGAGCGGCGCGAACAGCGTGTTGAGCCGGTCCTCCAGCGCCGGGCCCTGCGCACACGCCCCCCGCTCAGTCCCCGTGGGCGACCCACGCCCCGCGCACCCCCGCCCCGTCCTGCACCACCTCACCTGCGCGGCGTGGGGCGGCCGCAGCCGGCGGAGGAAGGCGGCATCAGCCCAGTAAAAGAGCAGCTCGGCCGCACTGCTGGCGATCAGAACGCAGCGCATGGCCCTGCGCGACCCGCGGCAGCAACCGGCGAGAGGACGGTGTCGGGGCGGGGGGGGCGGGGCACCGGGACCGTCCGCCGCGCGCCGCTTCCTGCTTCGCCATCGCGCGTGACCGCCGCGCGTGACGCCCGCACCCAGGTGCACAGCGCCCCCGGCGGCCCGGCGCGGTCCTGCACCCCGGAACCNAAGTTTATTAAAACCCCGTCAGCGCCCCGGCGCGTCCCGGTTGCTCCTGCCCGCGGCATCGCCCCTCGTCCGGGCATGACGCGCTCACAGAGCGGGGAAGGGGGCTGCCCCACCGCCGGCCCCGCCCCGGACTCCGTATCGCAATTATCAACGTTTGCAGCTGCCCCGGCAGCGTTATAAAGGGAAGCGGGGGGCCCGGCTGCTGCGGGGGTCTCCTGGGGGTACTGCGCGTGGGGGTCCGCGGGGGAGCGCCTATACCGGGAGGGCGCAGCACCCCAGCCCTCCCTTGCCACCGGTAGACACCGATGTCCCGGTGCTTCTCGGGGCTTGCCGGACGGATTGCGGCCGGCCCTGCAAATTCACCCCGGGACCGTGGCCAGGGCCAAGCAGAGCTCTGCGGGTGTAGGGTATGAGACGGTGCCAAGCTAGAGGCACCCGGAATGTGAGGACGAGGGCACAGCATGGTGCCACCCGATGTGGCCCTGCTGTGAGGCCGTGTGGGCTGCCGAGAGAGCAGCGTGTCCTGGGGAGTGTGCAGGGCAGGACAGGAGCTGGCGGGTCCATTCTGAGCCATGGGCTATCGGTACCGGCAGGCCAGCGCATTCACGTTCTTCACCACGTAGAAGCTCATAGTCAGTGGAGGGATGACCAGGGTGCGACCAGCCCGCAGTGGACGAGGCTTTAGCTCAGGGAGGGTTCCATCGTCCACCATGGCCAGCGGCTGACCGTTGAGCTGGACTGACCTGTGGGACCGGGAGAGTGGCAGGGTGGTGGCATCATGGACAGGGTGGTGGTGGAAGCCCCAGCCGCTGGAATCATACTTACTTGGAGTGGAGCCCATCCTTGCCATAGGGCTGCAGTAGGTACTGGTGGACAATCTTATCCCGCAGCGTCCCAGCCAGCTTGATTTTCTTCCGAGAGCGATGCAGGTTGATGATGTAAAGGGTGATGGATCCCCGGACGTAGTTGTGGCTGCAAAGGAGAGAGCAGGAGCTGAGGGGTATGTTGACACATCCTCCTGTACCATTTTCTCCAAGAAATGGTTTGGAGTCTCTGCAAGAAGTCTCATGCAGCTGAGGGGCTGTCACCATCTGGGCTGTCTCTCCAAGGGAGCTACCACCTCCCAGTCATGAAGCCCAGCTCTGTGATGACACCTTTCCAGTCTCCCCCTCCCCTCCTCAGCCAGAGCTGCCATGGCTTCAGGGGGTACCCTGCCAGTGCCTGGAGCTGGAGAGTGGTGGCCCCAGGGCAGCCCATCCAGGGCTTCACAGGGAGGAGGCTGAGAATGGAGGGGAGTTCAGCATGTAAGTGGCATCTGCCCCCACTGCCCTGGGCACCTAATTGACAGGTCCAGACACTGATCCTCTGTCCTGGCCTAACCAGGCAGCCCCAAACAAAGGCTATAAAGCACTTTGCACCTGTCATTTACTGGACAAGGTTTCCTACTGAGCTGGAGGCATGTTGAAAGCATCTGGACTGTGTAAAGAAACAGACTCTCCTCCTCCACAATAGCAACTTGTGTCTGTGGAGGAGGCGCTCCCCCCACCTCGACTTGCTGGGTCGCTTTCAAAGACCTTATCAGCGAAACAATAGCCAGGCCGGGCTCCCCTGCAGCGCAGCCAGTGGGTAACCCGACCGACTAGGGCCCCTTGTGTGAAATCCACTCCCTTGATCTCTGCTGCCGGGACTGCCTGGTGGCCACCACATTGGCTCTGGCCAGCTCTGTTGTCAGGCGTGGACTTGCCACGACTTTCATCGGAGGCATCATGATTCCGTGCGTTCCCTCCACCACAACAGTGCCCAGAGCAGTGCCTGAACAAATACCCTGGGAACTTTCCAGCGACAAATCCTGGGCTCCTGCCCCAGCATGGACTCAGTGGTCTGGTTCCCATCTTCTGAGGGTCCCGCTTATCTCACCCCTGCAGCCCCAGCACCCCTCAGTCCGCTTACTTGTGGTAGCTGGTGCAGTGGGCGTAAATGCGGAGCTTGTCACGAATGACCCGGCCAGGCCGGGGTTTCCTCTGAAGACCGGCCACATGGATCGCCAGCACCTTGGGACCTATGAGGCGTTTGTAGAGCAGGGACAACCAGTAGTCCTGAGGGACAGAAGGGACAGTGAGCAGCACAACATTCCTCCCAACCCACAGTGGGACTTGGCAGGAGAGCTTCACTTCCCAGCTTACAGCCTGTCAAAATTCTGGCTGTTGTGGTGAAAACTATGTGCCAGATGTCTGCCTTGAGCTGAGCTTTGTGTGTGCAAGCCAAGCCAAAATGGCATCACTGGGAGGAAGACATTGCCCATGCTGAGACGCTGATGCCCTCTAAAGGAGCTCAACTTTTGGCTGGGCTGTGGAGCATGGGGAGCAGCAAAGGTGCCCTTGCATCTTCCCATGGCCAGCAGCTGACCGTTGAGCTGGACTGACCTGTGGGACCGGGAGAGTGGCAGGGTGGTGGCATCATGGACCATGCCATGCCCTCGTGTACCAGCTTCAGCTGAGGCACATGGCATGGTGACTTCTCCAGAGCAGGCAAGTCACCAAAGAGCTCTCTGGTGCTCTCTAGCTCTTGTTCATGCCACATCGGCTTTGCTGACTGCTGAGGGCACTCCACTTCCCAGAGGTATTTCTCCCATTTTAAAACCTCCTATGGAGTGAAGCCCCCATGAACGTAGCAAGGGGAAGCCAAGCACTCAAGGAATAGGAAGTGTTCAGCCCTTGAACACATGTATTAATGATGCAGCCTCTAATTACCTCACCACGCACTGCTTTTTCCTGGAGGACATGGACTTGCTCAGCACACAGGATGGGCCCCAAGCCCTAGGGAGGGAGGTGAGACTGTGTGGTGATGGAGGCTGCTGCCGACAGGGCCCCCCACTCATCCGCTGCAGAAGCTGGGAGGTGTGCAGTAAATGAAGCAGGGTTGTGGGAAGGGAAAGAGCAGGCTCAATCACTTGCCTGCTGTTCTGCAGGATGGGGCTCTGGTCCCACTGCTGCTCTGAGACGGAGCATCTGAGTGATGCTGGGGAGACGGAACCTCTCATGCTGCTTCTCTGGGTGCTGCCTGAGTGCTGGGGCGCCTTCTCAAGCACAGCACTCTGGATAAACACAACCCAGACTGCTTGTCCCAGAGGGAGCACATGTCCCAGGGCAATTGGGATCATCCTTCATCCCAATCAGCAACACCAAACAACAACCAGCGAAGGCACCAGGGACTGCTCTGCCCAGCAGTCTCTGACTTGCACAGTGAGAGGGGCTGCTAATGTAGGAAGGAGCGTGCATGAAGCCTCCTGTGGCTGTTCACACTGCCTGGGGAGGCACGGGGAAAGCCCGTTATGGGCAATATTGCACCAGGAAGGGGCCTGGCATCCCAGAGGAGCAGGAATGGGGCCTTCAGGATCCCAGGCAACAGGGCTGGGTGGGCAGATGGAAATACAGATCCCTTGTACAGGTAGTTATCCGTCCCATGCACAGGAAGTCCTCACACAGCTGCCAGCTGAGATGCATTTTGGATGAAAAGGCCAGCAGATGAAGCAGAGTGCATTGCTGCAGCACCGACTGGCATGAGGCAAATACTTGCTGGCCAGGCTAGACTGCCAGCTCTCCAGCACAGCTCAGTGGAAGCTGACTTGTTCCAGCTGAGCTGGCCTAGTGAAGTGAGATCCAAACCCACTTCCCACTTTCTGGGTAAGCTTTTGCCACAGTGCTGGAGGAAAATCCACCTCCTGCTCTCCTCTCACTGCTCCTAGCCAAAATCACAGAGCTTTGAGCCACATGAGCCTGGAAACTGTTTCTTCTTCAAACCCCAGGCCTCAGGGAGACGTAAGGGTCAAGGGAGAGGCTTGTGCACCCCAGGGAGGTTCAGCCCAAAGCTCAGTTCTGCAGATGCATCATCCTTGGGGCATGCACTGCCATCCCTGTCTCACACCTGAGGAGCATCCCTGGCCACAGCAGGCTGCAAAGTCAGGCCTGTGGGAAGCTGTACCAGCCCACCCCTCTCAGGCTCATGGCAAGTCGGAGAAGCAGTGCCCAGCACACCGCAGCTCCCTCCCCAGCGAGGCACGCTGATTAACATCGCTAGATGGGTAATTACTGGAGTTTACAGCGAGGCCAAATGTAAGCACAGATTGCAGTGTGTAGCCCCACTGTTGTCAGTCAAGAATGAAAGAGTTCAGTGCCCTAAGCTACCTGTCAGTCAGGCTAAGATCTTTCTAGCAGCCCCCCTGGGCTTTCTCCCCTTCTCACAGAATTTCCACTGATGAGATGATACTTTTACCCACAAGCTACAGAAGTGATACAGGCCAGAGACTTTGTGGCCACCCTCAACATTTCCACATGCGTCTCAAGAGCTGTTCTGCAGAGGGGCTCATGATGGCCTTGTCTCAATGGCACCAGCAGTTCCAGCCTCAGGCTGAGCACCAAATCTTCTGGGCCTGGGCGTTTGCTTCTTCGGCATCAGCACCCCTTTGCTGTCAAGGATTGTAATCAGCAGCATTTCCAACGTGGAGATGCAGTTTGCTGCCCAGTCTCGTGACCTTCCCTGGCTGCTGCCAAACCTCACAGCTCAGCACACACTCTTCCCAAGGGTGTCTGACAAACCCTGTTCCCCTGCAGCGCTGCCAGAGCTGAACGGAGAGGCTCCTGCTATTGTGGCTCACAGATAGAGCTGTTCTGTTCAGCATCTCCTGTGCTGGCCACAAGGGCAGATACTCGTGTCACTGGGAAGCATTTGCATGTTCTGCTGAGCTGCTGATCCAGCCAAGGGTACACGACTTTTCCGAGAAAAGCTGCAGATGCCATGAGATAGGCAGGGCAGTCAGCAGTGACACAGGGTGAGCTGCCCAGAAAACTGTGAGATGACCAAGACTAAGCAGTATTTGGGCACAAGCAATGCTCCCAGGGCAGCACGGGGGTCTGACCTCTCCTTCCAGCATCTGCAGGAGGCAAGGGGAAAGCAGGGATTTTACCTTGCCTTGCTGGCAAGGTTAACTCTGAAGACTCCATTTCAAGAATGATGTAAAAATACCAAAGAGAGTTCAAAGGAGGGATGGAGAAATGATGCAGGGCATCAGCACTAGCCTTGAAGCTCTCAAGCTCTCCAGTTTACTGCAGAGAAGCACTGAAGACAGCTGCAGCTTCTTGCTCATCACAAGCCCACTTATGACAGGGGTCTAAATCATGCTACTTGCAATAAATTACCAGGAGCCAGTGGCACTGAGCATTTGGATGATGAATTGCACACACACCTAGCATGGCAGAAGCAACCTTGCAAACCTGCTGGGTGCAGGCAGTTCCCCCAGATGGGCCAGTACTCTGAGGTTGCTCCAACCACCAGCAAGAGTGAATTGGGGTTGCTGGGTGCCTGCAGATACTGGCTCCTATTCAAACAGTTTGGGAAGCAGTTGCTCTTGAAAAACAGCTAGGCTGCAACTGGGGTGGCTTTTCCAAAGATCAATGACCTCTCTTCAGACCTCTGACAGCAGCTGGCACCCTCTCCCATAGAGTAAACCCTGTGTGGGCATGGTCCCCAGCATGGCAGCACCCACATAGAATCATAGAATCATAGAATCACAGAATCATTATGGAAGGGAAGGGACCTCGAAAGATCATCCAGTCCAATCCCCCTGCAACAGCAGGATCACCTAAACCAAGTCACACAGGAACCCGTCCAGTCGGGTCTTGAACATCTCCAGTGAGGGAGACTCCACAACCCCCCTGGGCAGCCTGTTCCAGTGCTCTGTCACCCTCACCATGAAGAAGTTCCTTCTCAGGTTGATGTGGAACCTTCTATGTTCCAGCT
>VXBP01009762.1:39284-102258 GCA_013400115.1 Rhinopomastus cyanomelas
AGGATGCTGTGAGAGACCGTGTCAAATGCCTTTCTTAAGTCAAGATAGATGACATCCACGGCTCTGCCCTCATCCAGCCACCTGGTTACGCCCTCATCAAAGGCTATCAGGTTGGTCAAGCATGACTTTCCCTTTGTGAAGCCATGCTGACTGTCCCTAATGACCCTCCTGTCCTTGATGTGCCCGGAAACAGCCTCTAGTACAAATTGTTCCACCACCTTTCCTGGGATGGAGGTGAGGCTGACCGGTCTATAGTTACCTGGGTCTTCCTTCTTTCCCTTTTTAAAGATTGGGGTAACATTTGCTATTTTCCAGTCCCTAGGCACCTCTCCCGTTCCCCAGGACCTAGCAAAGATGATGGAGAGCGGCCTAGCAATGACCTCCGCCATCTCCCTCAGCACATGCCCCTTCAATGCTCACCTTGCAATGTAGTGCTGTGCCAGGCACCCTAGCAGAGGCAGAGTCAGGTCCTGGCAATGCCCAGGGAGATGTGTATCTCCAGTCAGTGCAAATATTTGGCTTTCAAAGTCATGGAGGGCTACCACTCCTTCAAGTGCTCCTCACTCATAGCTCTGAGGGGCTGCAGTGGGCTGCAAGTAATTAAAGTAAGAAAGCTCCCTAGATTCCAAAGACACTACTAGCAGACCAGGTTCCTGTCTGCTATTCCTCCTCAAGTGCTACAGCTGTATTACGGTTTCAGGACAAGAATCTAGTCTGTCACTGCAGACCATCATAGATGTGGGTGAGGAGCACTTGAAGGCAAAGGCAGGTCTCCTGTCTGGGACTGATGATTTATGGGCCAGAGGGGTGCTTGTCTCAGGTGAGCTGATGTGTAGAGTTCAGGTCAGCAACATCTTCTGAGCCTCATGGGGCTGGTGAAGACCCATGAGCATTTCGCTAGGCAGGAAAAGCCCTGAAGGCCTCATTTGATCCATTTGCACATTTTAATTAGTTGCAGGAGCTTTTAGAGACTCCAGCCCTTGGAAGCAAGGCTGATTAGGCAGACTTTCAGATGGGTGTGTTAACAAGCCCTTCCCACCTCCAGAGCCATCAGGAAGGGCACAGGAGCACATCCCCGTGCTTTTTCCTAGAGGCAGCAGAGCAGCTCTACAGCTCACCTCAGGCTGTTCAGATCCGTGCTCACCATCTCTGAGAAGATGTTTCCATAACCAGAAACTAGAGTATCAGAGCTGTAGCCTTCCAACCTTGGGGGGGTTGTAACTGGCAAAGGCAGCAGAACTTAGAATCATAGAATCATTAGGGATTGGAAGGGACCCCGAAAGATCATCTGGTCCAATCCCCCTGCCACAGCAGGATCACCTTACTGGAGAAGTTACGGAATCAGAACCACTCAGGGTTGGAAGGGACCACCTGATCATCCAGTTCCAACCCCCCCAGCACAGGCAGGGACACCCCACTCTAGATCAGGCTGGTCAGACCCCCATCCAGCCTGGCCTTAAACACCTCCAGGGATGGGGCCCAACCACCTCCCTGGGCAACCCATTCCAGGCTCTCACCACCGTCATGGTGAAGAACGTCCTCCTCACCTCCACTCTAAATCTACCCATCTCCAGCTTTGCTGCATTCCCCCCAGTCCTGTCACTACCTGACATCCTAAAAAGCCCCTCCTCAGCCTTTTTGTAGGCCCCATTCAGATACTGGAAGGCCACAATAAGGTCACCTCAGAGTCTCCTCTTCTCCAGACTCAACAGCCCCAACTCCCTCAGTCTGGCCTCATAGGAGAGGTGCTCCAGCCCTCTGATCATCCTCGTGGCCCTCCTCTGCACTTGCTCCAGCACGTCCACATCCTTCTTGTCATAAGGGCTCCAGAACTGGACGCAGTGCTCCAGGTGGGGTCTCACCAGAGTTGGAGTAGAGGGGGAGAATCACCTCCCTCGACCTGCTGGCCACACTTCTCCTGATGCAGCCCAGGATCAGGTTTGCCTTCCGGGCCACAAGTGCACACTGCTGGCTCATGTTGAGCCTGTCGTCCACAAGCACCCCCAAGTCCCTCTCCTCAGGGCTACTCTGCAGCCAGTCACTGCCCAGCCTGTACTTGTGCTGAGGATTGCCTCAACCCAGATGCAGGACCTTACACTTGGTCTTGTTGAACTCCATCAGGTTGGCTTGTGCCCACCTTTCCACCCTGTCCAGGTCCCTCTGGACGACATCCCTGCCCTCCAGTGTGTCTGCTGCACCACACAGCTTGGTGTGGTCAGCAAACTTGCTGAGGGTGCACTCAGTGCCTCTGTCCATGTCACCGACAAAGATGTTGAACAAGACTGCTCCCAGGACCGATCCTGAGGGACTCCGCTTGTCACTGGCCTCCACTTGGACATGGATCCATCAACAGCCACTCTCTGGGTGCGGCCATCAAGCCAGTTCCTTACCCACCTAGTGGTCCACCCATCAAAGCCATGTTCCACCAGCTTGGAGACCTGAATGTGGTGCGGGACAGTGTCAAAGGCTTTGCTCAGGTCCAGGTAAATGACATCATTTGCTTGCCCCATATCCATTAATGTTGTGACTTGTTCATAGAAGGCCACCAGGTTTGTCAGGCAGGACTTGCCCTTGGTGAAGCCATGCTGATTGTACCCAATCACCTCTTCACAAATCACAAAACTTCAAATGAGCTGGCTGCTGAACTCACAACACTCAGACTCCTTCAGCTGGGACTGCCAGGCCACAATTCTGTCCCTTTGTCACTGGTAGCATCAGCTGTCTGCTGCCTGCCCTCCTCCTCTTCCTCTTGCTTCTTCCTTCTTCTGAAGCTGCCCAAGCTCTTCCTCTGTCCCTCAGACACGTTAAGTTCAACAGCCTGCTATAGGTTGCTCCATTCCTGCCCCTTCACCTGCACTTTTCCTGCGTGTGCCTGCCCATATACCACAGGTCAAAGGGCTTTTCTCTTTTATCTCTCTTTTGTGCCCAATGGCTCATTTTTGGCAAAAGCATCTTCCAGAAAAGTAGTGATTTTGGTTATGAGGGCTCGGAGGGATGGAGAAGCTGCTGCTTCCCAGGGAGTCTGTTCCAGAGGTGAAACATCCACACTGTTAACAATCCCATTCCTTACTTTCAACTAGACTTTGTCTGGCTTCAGCTTCCATGCAGTGGTGCTTTTTCCACTAGATCAGAGAGATCCTCAGCATCCAAAGCTTTCTCCCTGCAGAGGTCCTTGCACACTGTTGAAGCCATGTCTGGTCATTCCTTCAGCAAGGCTGGACTAAGGCAGCTTCTAACATTATCCCTGAGTTTTATATGCTCCTTGGACTGTGGGAGCTCAAGGTTTTCTTACCCAAATCCTGCACAAGATCCTGCAGAGCGGGGAACACTCACTGAAGTCAAAACATTCAGCTCTGGAAGTAGGCACTGATGTTCTCAGGAGCTCACCCTCGCCTGTCCTCAGACATGTGAGCTGTTTGCCTTGTGTGGAGAGCCTGAGGAGCTGCGGACTTGGTGAGCAGTCTCCCACGTTTGCTGCCATACTGAAGGAATTTGCAGGTGTGCCTCTAGAGAAGGTCTATGAAGAGGGAGCAACACTCCTCCTACTGAGGGGACTTCAGGTGGACTGGGCTGCCAGAAGCTGGTAGCATCAGTAGGGGAGGACAAGGCCAGTACACATAGAGATGCTGCAGCAAAGGGGCCCCTTGGCCCTTCACATTGTTCTGCCCACACAGCCCTACCACTCCGAGGTAGGACATCGAGGAAGGACATCTTGTTTTCATCCAGACACCTGCACCTGTGAAAGGATCAACCAGTGCTGCCCAGTTCCTTTCCTGCTTAGCCTTGGTCCCTGCAGGTGCCCACCAAAGTTACTGACACCTCTGCCTGGGCATCTGTTGCTTTCACTGTGCTGGTCCTCTTCCTTCCTGTGCTAACAGCTGCCAACTTCTTGTCTCACACCACTCTTTCCTGCATTGCATCTTCCTGGTGGGTTTCTCTGTTGGCAAGTGGATGGAGCATGATATGAGGAACTGCCAGTCCTGTAGCCCAGTGCCTTTCAGCTAAAGAGGGAGAGGAAGGGAGGAAAGCACTGGAGGGAGGGCAATGGGTCCATTAGCCAGGGCAGGAGCAGCTCTGTAGAGTTGCTGCTGTGGCCATGTTGTGCATCCTGTGTGGGAACAGTCAGGAAGGAGAGTCCCTCCCATCCCAAATAGCTGGTGTATGTACCCATGGGCTCAGCAAGCAGCATTCTCATCCCACTGTGCCAGCAAAGCACTGTGTTTGGGTCGAGTATCAGCCACTCATCCTACAGCCTGGGATCACCCCAAGCTGCAGCAGCAGTGCAACCCACCAAGGCCCTGATGAGGATGACGTCTTCCTAGCTTCGAGCTGCTGCACCCTTTGCTCTGTCTTGTTTCTTTCTTCTGCTCTTTTGTCCATCCTGGAGAAAAACTGAGCACTGATACTAAAGCAAAATTCCTACTATGGGAGCAGCAGTCACTGGAATTGCTGCTGGGCACTGGTGGCATGACTGGACAGCTTGCCCATGCACCAGGAAAGTGGTGAGTGGGTACCACTACCCCTCACAGGCTGACTGCTAGCTAGCAGCCTCCACCATACCAGGGAGCTGAGCAGGTGAAGGAACAGACAGAAGTCTCTTTTGTTGTCATCTCTCCCTAGAGGGGTCCAGACAATGAAGGACACAGGAAGTTAGTGGAGCTGCTGGATCATGGGGGCTTGGAAACCAAGGGTCCTGCTCTCCTACCTCCTCCACAGCCCCAGAATGGCTCTACCTCCAAGGTGGGAAGGTCTAGCATGGTGCTTCTGGCAGATGTGGGCAGCAGTCCATCCTTCCAAGTGCAAGCTATTGCTGCTGGTGGCAGATGGAATGCGTCTCTGCTCCAGTATCCGTGCAGGAGGAGCAGCCTGGCTCTGGGTTTACACGTGTCCCTCAGCCCTCACGGAGAGGTGCCAGAGCTGCTAGCTGCAGTGCGGCTCTGACGTGTTTGAGCCTAAGCATCCGCAATTCAGAAATGTTTTTTATGGTGCATGAAGAAGGAAAGGCCCTGTAACCCGCTGTGACAGCAAGCAGAGTTGAGGTACTTCAAGTTTGTCTTCTTGGTTGCAAACAAAATGAGCATCAGAGCAGACTTACAGCTCCTGGAAGGCTGAATGCAGCAAGGGTGCAGAGAGCAGAGGATGTCACAGTCCTTGAGTCATGCTATGGTCATGGCTGAAAGGGTGAGGCAGTGGAGGGGATACCCTACTCAGGCACTTGTGCCAAGGCTGGCTGGGAGAATTCTGGAGGACATAATTTCCACTCAGCCCTTCGGCAGGCTGTGCTCTGACTTAGTATCTCTGGGAGAACCTTTTCCCCGTGCACACCAGAGCTGCCTGAGGCTTCATCTCCCACTGCCATGGCCAAAGAGAACGTCCCTTACAGACAGTTCCTGTTCATCCTCACCTCTCCCACTCCTCTGTCTGTGGGCATTGCTCCTGCCAGTGCTCCAGTGTGCGGGGCAGATGAGGGTGCCTGACACCCGCATCATAGATTTATGGTCACCAAGAACCGTTTCCATGGGTGTATGAGTTCCCGCTCCCCATCCCCATCCTTTGTGGCTCCTAGGCTGGGGCCGTGCTGCTGTTTCTGCCTGCACAGAGCGTGGCACGTGGCAGCCCAGCCACCGTCTCACAGATGGCAACCCCAAAGCCAAGGGTCCCCTCTGCAGGGAACAGCCGCGACAGTCCTACCCCTGTTGTCTTGGCCAGCTGTGTGAACACAGCGCAGTGACTCGGTCTGAGTGGCCAGATGGGCAATCGCAGCAGTGGGGCTGAATTTCCCCAGCCCTGCAGCCAGCTGGCCAGGCTCAACGTTGGGATGCAAGCTCTAATGGGACAGGGATCTCCATATTCTTCCTCCTATGTATGCCAGGTCTCCTCTATGCCTCTGGACACTGCCCAGCTCAAAAGCCAGGCAGCCACCAAGTGAGCAGATGGCAGGGTAGGGATGGGCACAGGTGGGTGAGGATCAGGCCCTTGCCACCCTGGTCAGGGGAGGGGCCCCTCCTGTGCAGTGCAGGGATGAGGTGGGCACCATCTGGGAGTAAGGCTGCAACCAGTTCTGATAATAAATGCACTGGGGAGTGTGTATGTGCAGCAGGTGGGTGCGTGGCTGGGGGATTCATCACCCCTTGGCACCCAGCATGGCACCTCACCAGCAGGCCTCTGGCCTCTCTGTAGGTGGAGACTGGGGGTTCAGCCCATGCTCTGCTCGGAAGGCACTTCAGATGGCTGGGGCGAGCACCACTGATGCCAAATTGCCAGGTGCAGCCCAAACACATGGCTTGAAGCATGGGCTCTGTGCTAAGGACTCCAAGGGGTGCTGAGGATGGAGGCAAACTGGCACTGGGCTTGTTCACAACAAGACTTTTATGAAAGCTAGGCTGGAAAGCAGACAGATCACTAAGGACAGACCTAATTCGAGCCCACGGCCTTCCCTTCTCCAGGTCAGGCAGTAACTTTCCCATTGAGCTCCACAGTGCCTTTGGGCTAAGCAAGAGAGATGAAAAATGATCTACAGCATCCAAGCATCCAAGCACAGCACCATCAGGCACAGACCTCTGCACTGCTGCGATGCTTTCTCAAGGACGCCATCAATTCACAGGCAATATCATATTGTCTTCTGTTGCCACAGCTGAGCAGGCAGCCGTGGCCGCCACCTCACCCTGTGATCCCTCTGGGCCTTTCTCATGCTGCATATGAAACTTACACACGGAAAGGAAGTTTTAGTATCTGCCTAACCCAGGAGAACCAAGTATCTCAGCATCCGCAGTGTTCAGGCCAATGCCCAAGGGGACCCATCGTCATCAGGAAGCTGAAGCTTGGGTTTCAGCCTTGGCTTTTCCATAGGGTCTGCGTTGCTTGAGCTCTGCCAAGAAATATGCCCAAGTGTGTCCATGCATAGGTGTAAATGTGCAGCACTATGCATTGAGGGAGCAGAGATCACTACCAAGGAGGGATAAAAAAAGAGATGAGAGCCGCGTGGAAGAGCACTCTGAAAGGTGTGTGACTGCTGCAGCAGTTTGAAGAGAATGCCCACACCTACCTCAAGCTCTCCAGTGAAATAAATGTATTGCATCCTTCTGGACTGGTTCAGAGAGAGATTAAGGAAAGAGAGATGGGGTATGTACACAGAAATGAGCCTAGAACCAGTAAATGCCAGAGAGGCATTTCAAAGGCACTGCCCTGTGAAGGGTGAGGAACAGCACTCCTTTCCTCTGCTCCTCACTCCCATACACAGATGGGGACAGATGGGTTTAGGTGCAGGCAGGCAGACCAACGGACCTGCAAGAGGCTTTATTTGAAGGGCTTCTCAAGCACAAGCCCTGACTATTATACAGCTGGCTGCCCCAATCACTCAGGAAGAAAAAGCACTCCAACCATACATGAAAAGTTATCTCAAAAATAACAAGGCATTAAAACACTTGAGCTCAGTTGCATTAAAAGGTCAGCTGAAGCATTTCTGTTCTCCAGCCTGACCACATCTATGACAAGGCCAGGGAACCTCATGTCACTCAGTTTCTCCTACTTTGCCCTCCATTAGTCCAGCAAGAGAAACCCATTTCCTCAGATCTGCACCTAGAAGAAGGCTCAGAGAGATGGTCACGTCTTTCCCTTCCGTGGCATCTGTCCCTGGCATGGGACTTTGATGACACCACTTCTGAGGAGAGGGTATACATGCAGTTTTGTCAACCAAGATGGGCACTTGGAGAAGTTCTTTAATGGGTGAGATACCTGGATGGTGGTGCAAAAGCCATGCCCCTTGCAAGGTGCTCTGGAAGCCACATGATACTGCTTGGCTTGTAAGCCAGATGTGTGTGAAAAGTCCTTCAGAAACGTGAGCGTCTCCCTAAAGTCACCGTGAAGCCACAGGACCTCTCAGCCACATCGCTGCCACCCAAGCCCAGCTCTGGCAAATCATTCTGCATTACACCAGCAGCACACTGTGGCACACAGCTGGGCACAGATGATCTTAAACCTCTGCTCTCAGGTTTTCACGGCACCACTGCCTGCGAGCAACTATTGTCAGGTGCTCTTGCATTTCCCACTGAAACAGACAGAGTGCACAAGTTTGTTTCCAAGGCAAGGCTTAGAAAACACAGAGCAAGCCACTCCTGACTACCTGTGCTTGCTGCACAGCACCCATGCTGAGAGAGCAGCTGTGCCCTCTGCCTGCCCAATGCTCTGGTAACCCTCGCTAGCTCAGAGCACAGCCCATGACACCAACTCTTACCCTGCTATGCACTGAGCAGGGCAGTGTTTTGCCTGCCCCTTCCCCTGTACAGGACACCCTCCCTAGTGCTGCAGACCTGGGGGAGAGGCAGAAAGAAACTCGGTGATTTAGAAGGTGAGACTTTCACACCAGTGTCCAACCAGGAAAGGCCCATTATCTGCATTCCCTGATCCCCTGACATGGCTCCCACATCACATTTTACAAGCTTCCTTATGTCATCCACTGTAACATGCCCTAACAGAGGCGGTACTCAAACGAGCAAGACCAAAAGGAGCATCTGAAGGACCTAGTTGAAGGACAGGGAGGAGGCCTTGCATGCCAGCAGCACGGTGCTTGCATGCAACAGACTGCAGAGCACTTGCTTTCATATGGGAAGTTCTTCAGGACAAGGATGAAGGGGTGTATCTGCATCACCACACTATGCCTGGACCACACAGGAAACTCTCTCTGGACGCTGCAGCTACCTGACACTAAAGAGAACCCTTGCGAAAGGCTCAGACTCAGCTCAGCATCCTGGAACATCCCATCCTTTGATCTGACAAGCAGGAATCAGCAATGGCAGGGGAGGAGGCGCAAACTCTGCTGTGAGGAGCCCACCCATGGCTCACATCTCCCTGATGAGCTGCCAGCCAGAGCCACAACTGATGCTGTGCTCTCAGCAGGCAGCTACCTCACAGCCAGCCAGCGTGCAGAAACCTCTCTGTCATGGCAGCTAATGAGTGGATTGTATTTCAGAGCGCTGCGGCCCCGCGCAGGCACGGCCAGCGGCTTTCATCTCCCTGATAGCTCCCACGGGAAAGGAGCGGCTGCTGCCCTGGAGCGCAGGTCACCATCCGGTCTTGCTGGGCATTCCGGTGTTTGCAGCTCTTAAACCCTCCCTTGGTTTGCACCTGCCTTTTAGAGCTCTTTTAGAGCACAACAGTGGAGTGAAACAGGTTAAGCAAGCACCCACTGGGGTCTGGGCAGGAACACAGCGGTGGGGCATGACAGCAATGCTGAAAAACATGGGAAAGTGAGGAAAAGGCCGTGAGGGAGGTTGTTTCCAACTTTTTGGAGGACTTTTCTTTAAACAACAGTAAAATCCATTTGAAAGACCTTCATTTTGTTTAATAGCCTGGGGTTTATTCCTTTAATTCATGCCCTGACTTTAATCCTGCTCCTAACCGCATGCCTGCACCAGCTACTCTGGGACTGCTGTCTCAATGTGCCATGGGCCACCTGCTGCCTCACTGTGTTGGGAGAACTGGCCCTGCGTGCCCAATGGGCAGGAGCTAACCTGCTTGCATCAAGACAAGAGGTGTCTCGGGGAACTCTGATGCCCTGGACAGCAGGGAAATGTGGCTTGGATAGGGGAATTGACTCTTCAGAAGAAATAAATTCTTGCCCCAGGCTCAAATTCAGCTCAGACAAAGCTCCCCAGGCTTTTCGCAGCCCAGGCCCCCGGAGCTGGAAGGTACACTTGCTGGAAGGGTGCATGCAGAGCAGCCCAGGCAAGAGACCATGCTCTCCTTCTCATTAGGTTGCTATCCAGAGACACCCACCAGGCCATACCTGTTAGTGCAGATCTCATGTCACTGACACCTCCAACATCCTCTCTCAGTGCTCAAGGATGCTCTCACAGGGACCCTGTTTTGGCTGAGTAGGTAGGACTGTCCACAATGTGGCACCCTCAGCCTCTGCTGTCCTGCAGCCATCTCCCGAGATCCCAGAACAGCATCAAAGGCAGGTTCATAGAAAGAGGGTTGTTGGCCTCTTTGACATGAATCTTTGACTTGAATCCCCAGTTTGCCAGGGTGAGGGGCCCATAAATCCCTTCCAGGGAGATACGGAGCACTCGGCCGCTCTGCCAGGGTCTCCACATACAAGGCAGCCTATTTACTAGCTCCTCCCTCCAGGAAAAGGAAACCTGCTACTTTTAACAGGGTTTTTTATATGTTTTTTTTATCAGCACCTCGTGTGCTGGGAGTTCACTCCTGCCCAGGTGTTTCTGAAGGGCAAGAGATGCTCGGGGCACTTGTGAGGACCACTGCTCCCAGTGAGGCCAGGAATGCCCTTCAATTGCTCTTCACCCTGGTGTCTAGAGATTGAAGTGGAGTGCTGAAGCTTCAGCCCAGCATCCTCCAGGCCAACTCACCACTAGTGCTCTGGCTGCACATACCATGGCACATGTGATGCTCCTGCCATGCCCCTCTCTCCTTTTGACTCTGCACCACACTGGCATCCCTTGGCAGCATCAGCCCCCTCCTGTGCCACTGACCCTGGGTGCTTGATGAAGTTTCATTTGCAGAGGTTTTGCTCTCCCCTCTGCCTCCAACATGTTGTGTTTTACATGAGTTAAATCTCTTGTTAGCTCTGCAAGAAACAGATCTGGAGAAGGTAATTTTCAAGCCGAGTTCAGGGAGGCCACAAGCCAACAACCCCCATACAATGAGCAGTGGAAAGCCAGCACCAGTGCAATCCCCCTGGGCAAACCTACCGGTAAGGGATTGAAGTTCTGGTCCACCAGGTGGTTGTGGCCATGGTCGAGGAAGGAGTGCCGCACCACCACGTCGATGCCTTGGCTGGCCAGCAAGCCCAGTGTGTTCAGCCACCTGGGGGTGGAGGGAGCAGAGTAAGAGCTTTGGGAGACGACCGGTCCCAGTGCGCAGCTGAGGTGCAGCACACAGCATTGGTGTTATTCACCTGACCTGGCACCTGGTCCCAGCACCTCAGCTGAAGCCTTCAAGTGGTTTTGTGAGCCGGGTATTAATTGGCTTCCATCATCTCTGCCTCAGCAAGCCTGCCACCTCTCCTACAACCAACCACAGCCAGCTCTGCCTCAGCTGTGCCCGGCTCACATGTCCCAACACCACTCCTTAGCCTCTGCCTCTGCCTGCACCCTAGCATCACAACCCTGTGCCCAAAGCCTGGGGTGCTCCTCCAGCTTGGCAGCACTTTGGCATCATCTCAGCAGCAGGGATGAGAACCTTGCACCAGCCTCCTCACAGCCCTCATTCAAAGCCTGCCACAGCCCTGATGTCCCAGGCACCTCCTCGAGCCTCCCCACAAAGCCTGGATAATCCTCCTCCACCTTTCGTGATCGTGGCCAGCTCTGCAGATTTCAGCTGGAGCTTTGCAGCAGGGTGCCTGTGCCAAGGGGCTGCAGACATGCCCCAACAATGGTTGTGGCTTTGAAGAAGAAAAGTGGTTTCCAGAGCTGCTGAATGTCTCCCTGGGCAGATGTCCCAGGAGTGGATGCATGCAAAGATGAGTGGCTGCAGCCTGAAACCAAAAGGAAGGTCAGGAAGAAGCCTGGGGGATCCCAAGCTTCTGAGCGAGGCAGGTCTGTCAGGGTGCCAGCCTTGCGATCCCGGAGCTGGCGTGCTGGGATCACACCTGCCTTCCACACCACATGCTTTGGGCACACCATGGGTACAAGAGTGGGATCCCGTGCAGTCACCTCCTTGCTCTGCTTCTCTGGCTAATGCCAGAGGCTGGGTCACCTACAGGAAAACAGAGCTGAAGAGAGGTAATTGTGATGCTATGGACAAAATAGCAGTGCCCAGGCTGCTGGGGAGTCTCATGGGGGGGTATGTCTGGGGTCTCTGGGCACAATACTGGCCCTCTCCTGGCTTAGTGGCTTTCCAGCATCCAAGCCCACAGAGCCCATGTAGGTGTCAGTGTCCTGGTGCTGGCAAACTGGTGTAACTCACAGGAACCCAGCTGCATAGGAATCAGAGAGGTTGTTCATGCCTCCAGCTGAGGTTGCACCGACACCTTCCAGCCAGATCTTCTTCCCTGGTGTGTACATGTTCACTACCTGCACAGGAGACAGAAGCAACAAAAAAATGACCTTAATGGATCTGGGATTTAAAGCCAAGTCAGACACCCACTGTGCTATGTCCTAGGAAGGCTTGTAGAGATCTTTGGTTATGGTGCTGCTGGTCAGCACCTGCCTGGCCCTGGCACAGTCACTAGGTGTCTTTACTGTGGCTGGGTGGTGGGAGACTGCTCCTCACTATCTTCTGCCACTGCCACAGGTCCACTATCCATTTCCTGGGACTGTTCTAAACACACACTCCCAAACATGCTCTCATGCTCCTAAACCTAATCCTGCTCTTTTACCACAGTCTCTCCAAGCACTCGGTCTCTTGGGCTGCCACATCACTTCAGATCTCCATGTCCTCATGCAAGGTGCCTACTGGGAGTACCCAAGCCCCAGTGGCTCTGTGGCATGGAAGGATTGGGACATGTACTGGAGCCACATGGACAAATGGTGGGCACCCAAGAAGAAAACAGTGGATGCCCCTGGTTGCAGGTAGAGCCAGACCCATGGCTTTACCACCCAGCACAGGTGAGACATGCAGGTCTGAGCATGCTGGCCCACCCATTACAAGGCTCCAGTCAGCATTACAGACTCTTGGGACATGTCAGTCTTGGATGGCTGGAGCTGCTCTCTCCTAGTACAAGCAACCTCCAACACCGCAATGCCCCATACTCTCTCCTGTGATCCCACCTCTCCAGGCTGGGCAACGAGCTCCTGCAACCAGATGTCTGCAAACCCAGTGGCCTGAGGAGTGCAGCGTGATGGATCCTACTCCATTAGTGAGGAGCACTGGAATGTGCTGGATGGACTGGGATCCCTCAAAGATGTTAAATACGCCAGCTCTGAGCTGCCTCCCACTCACAGCCTGTGAGAGTCGACATCCCTGACTAAAGCCCCAGAGGTGTTGGCATCCTGCCTGTAATTATCTAAGCCGCCACCTTCCTCCGTCTGAGAGGAAGCAATAAAACAGGGAAGTGGACAAGCCCAGCTGCTCTAATCAGTCCCGGCAGGATGCGCCGACTCAAAGCCAAGCTGGAGGCGATTAGCACCCAGCGCTGTGCTTTAGCTCAGCCACACTGGCATCCCCAGGAGAGCCCTTCCCTGGCCCTGCCTCCTGCAGACCAAACCCTGCCCCGTGGGTGCAAGAGCTGCCCGTTGTCCCCTCCTTGCTGCCTCTGCTCTAGGCACCGATGAGGTCTCACTTCCTTCCCAGGGGGTTCCTGACCTGCAAAAAGGTGGGACATGTGCCACTGCTTTTGGTGAGGTATAGTGTCCCACATGAGAGCAGGGCCAGCCAGAGGCTCTAGCTTGCTCCTGTGCTGATCCTGCTGGCCATCCTGCCATGCCTCCCTGCAGCAAGAGGATTCTCAGCTCATGCCAGAGGACTCAGTAAGCAGTTCCTCTCCTCCAGTTTTGCTGTGCAGACCCTCACGTCCCCTTTGCTGGGGCCTCTCTGAGCTGTCTACTCATCTTACGGTTTCTCCCTGTAGGAATTACAACAGTAAGACGTTGTGGTGACTGGTGTGGTATGAAAACCTAGACAAGACAGACAGACATCTCTTCCAGTACCTAAAGCCTTCCTTGCTTGCTAGGAGTTCTTGACTTCCTCCAGGACTGACAGCTAAGAAGGCCAGTCACAGCCCTGGCCCCCATATCAACCAAAGCTTGGGCACCCTGCCAAGCCCCTAGCCACTGTCCAGTTACTAGACGTGAGCCAGGTCCCCCCGAGCAGAGCGCTCACCGCAGGCTGTGCTAGCCAGGCAGAGCCAGGGGCTCTGACACTGCCTGCCAGCAACAGCTAGGTTTTATAACACAATCAGAACACGGCCATCAGGTTAACAAAAACAGCTGTTCATAATGATTCTCCACTAGTGATAATCGCCCTGGAACTGCAACTGTCACAGCTTTGCAGAGCAAAAGCCTTTGCAAGGCGCTGTGAGCGAGCGCGATGAGACGTCGCAGTAGGAGCCCACTGCTGAGCAGCATCGTGCTGGCTGCGCTTGGGGAGCTTTGGCACTGCCTGGCTGCTCCCTCCTCTCCTTGTCCCTGGGAACAAGTTTCAGAGAATACCCACGTTACAGGCTGCTCCCTTCAGGAAAAGACAGGCAGAGGATGAAGCAAGCGAGCTGCGTTAGAAAGGCTTTGCATGGCATGTCTGCCCCTGCCCAGTGTGTCCAGCCCTCGGCACACGTGCTCAGCTCACGGGACACTGCAGCCTGTGGTCACTTCCCTCCCAGCCTGTCACACATCCCACCCCTGCTGCCTGGTCTTTCTCCCCATCTCCTGTGTGAGGGCTGGCTGAGTTTGGGCTGGGAGTACAGCCGCCACCCCAACAGCTGCCCTGCGTCTCTCCTCCGTGCCAGCTCCCCAGGGAGGCCGTCGGTGCTGAGTCCAGAGCCCTGGACACAAGCTGTGCCAGTGCTGGGTACCGTGGGCACGGTGCTCCCTCGCCTCTTGCAGACCCTTTGCACTCACGCACTTTCTGGATTTTCCTGATCTGGTCAGAGAGGGTGTCTAACAGGCGTGTTTTCAGGAAGTCCGTCACCTTGGCCACTCGGCCATCAATGTAGTAACTGGAAGGAAAACAAGACAAGGATTAGACAGCTGGGAGTATTTCTGCCTTGAACAATGTCCCTCCCATCCCACCACTGCCCCATGCCAAGAACCCTCCTCTGCTCTGGGGCTTCCTGCTTGCACCCTGCCCTGCTCTGGCTCTCTGGCTGAGCCTGTGTCTGGAAGATGCTTCCAAAACATGGCATGAGACCTGGAACACCAAGCATCCCAAACTGCAGAAACCATGGGAAGTTTTGCATTTTCTTAACTATTTCTGGTGAAATGCTTGGAGCAGAACATTAAAGGCTGGGAGCAACATTGCTCCTGGATGTCCTGCTGCAATAACAAGCCTCTGGACTAGGCCCTGATGGTGTTTCTGGACAAGGATTAGTGACCATGGGGTGCAGAGGTTGAGCCAGAGCAAGCTCTGCAAACCAGTACCTCTGCACCACATGTACCATCCTTGCTCGCTCTTCCAGCAAAATCCACAGCTGAATCCCACACTTGGGAAGTGCCATGGCTGTCACCTGCAGGGAAAGTCATGTTCTTGCAGTGCTTCTGCTCTGGGAATGCCAGGGAGTGTTTCCCACGCAGAGGGCTGAATCCTGCTCTTCATGTGCTTGCTTATGTAAAGCGGGGCTTTAGTGCTACCCAGCACGAATCACCTGTCTCTAAGTGTGGGAGGAAGACCCTTTGATGCCTCTGTGCTGTTTCCTGACTCCATGCCATAGGGTGAAGCTTTCTGTCCTAGAGTACAATCCCCTGTGGCCCTTCTGAGGTAGCGTCTGGAGATGGCACAATTGTCCTCATGCAAGAAGCAAGGCAGCCCTTGCACATCTTCCAGATGCAGCTGGGACAGCCTTTTGGCTGATAAATAGGTTTTGCAGCCTGCGTCCCCTTGGTGTCCACCAAACTTACACAGACCCGTCTCCCTCGCCACAGACTCCAGTGGACGCTGGGATGTGCAACAGGCTGAAGACCTGGTGTTTTGAAAAGCTGGATTCACCTTTCCAGAGCCGATTTGTCCATAATGTGCACCTCATCCACACCAGCAAGCAGCCAGAGTAGCTGCTTCTCTTGGATTCTGGAGTGCAGGAACATCCCCAAAGGATGCCGTGGACTAGCTTAGCCTTAGCCAGAGCACCCAGCACACACGAAGGAGCTCTGAGAGGATTTTGTATGTCTGTTCCAAGTCACTACTCAGGTAACAGAATAAATGCACTTGGAGCTGTGCAGGGCTTGGAGCTTTGCGGGGCTGCCATGAAGGGGGAACAACACGAGTGCTAACCATCCCATAAAATAAATGCAGTAAACAAGAAGAACCTCTTCTGGCAACCCTCCCCAAGGTGTGTGGTCCCAGCTGTGTCCTCACAAAAGCACAGCATCACGTCAGTCATGCTCCAAGGAAGGAGGCAAGAGGCATTTCTGTGTGTCTGTGGCAACTGGAAGATGCTAAGGGCAGAAATTATCTCCAGTGGTGACTTAGTGAGTGTTCAAAATCATTCGAATCATTCCACTTACACACTATCAAACCACGGGCTGCCGGGAGGAGAGCAGATCTGTAAGCAGCAGGCAGCAGTGGGGTTTACAGAGATTACTTTTTAAGACAAAATTACAAAGCAGCGGGCTCTGGGGATGGCAGATGTTTGGATTTTAGCACAGCACTTAGGAGCTGAACAGAAACGATTTTTTTAAACTGCTGTGGACTAAAAAACCCATTACTGGGGCCAAAACCTGGCTGAAAGTCCATAAAAAGATTGTTTCATTGACTGGGAAAAGATGGAGTCAGAGAGACCTCAGTCTGCACCAGGCCCCTCCACACAGCCGGCTTTCTGCGGGGTTCCGCTTGTCTGCGCCAGCCAATCCAGTTCCGAGCCCAGAAGAAACTCTTCCAAGAAGAAAGGTGGGCTTGCACCTTCTCATAATCTCATTGAAGCACAAGGTGTGCTCTGACGTGCAGCAGCTCTGCCCTCCCAGGGACCACATGGAGGAGGCAGCCTGCGAGGGTGCTGCTGTGCTGTGCACACCCGATATCATGCAGGGAAGAGAAATGTGCCGGGACAGTGCCATAGGCACATTTTTTTGACATCTTCATTGATAACCTAGAGAAATGGGGCAAAATTCAACCTGCTTCAGTATCAGGAAATCTTGTTGGTAGTATGTCTCCTAGGGGAGCAAGGAGAGAATCTTGGCTTTAGGTGTCTAAGCACAGCATGAAGAAAGTACAAGCTTCTGTAAGATGGGCAAGGATCGCTTACGGATCTGCCTGGGAAGTTTGCAGACACCAAGAGTGAGTTTCAATCTCTCCAGACTGAGAAAGAGGGAAAAAGGCTTGTGAGGAAGAGAAAGCCACTGAGCTCTTCACTGGTACCATGCTACTCAGGAATGGGTGAACCATTTCCAGCTGTAGGCTCTGTCGTTGAGATGGGGGCACTTCCTTCTGAGAACTTTAACCATCTGTAAAATCAGTGCAGAAATCTGCAAAAGGCAAACAACTGACAAGCAGGAGAAGATCTCATTAGGCATGGATTATTCCCAGGAGCAAAGGCTGCAGTTTTGCTGATATTTACAATGACTCAGTGCACTTGACTTTAAAAAACCCTATGCTGAACAGGCTCAACTCTTCAAAAAAGCCAGCAGCAGCTGCAGAGAGCTCCAGCCCTGAGGGCTGGCAGCTAGGCTGAGCCAGCCCTGGGGCCTGTGGTATCCACATCCTCTTCTACCATTGCAGGTGAGGTCTGAGTGCCAAAGGAGACAAATGGACAGACCCTCCTCAGCACGGGCAAGAGTCTCTGGCAGACACAGAGGACATGCAGCTCATGGACAAGCTATTTGTCTCAAGCACAGGCTGGCAGTTCTTCTACTGGGTCCGCGGGTATGATGCAGCACCACTGTTGACCCTGAAGCCTCTGAGATATCAGCAAGCACAGACTGTGCCATTTCTCACAACACCTAGAATAGACACGTTCAGAGCTGACTCATTGTGTTCCCTAGTTTGATGCCATTATCTCTGCAGAGAGCCAGCCTGCCAGGATACGAGAAGGGCCAGCTAAGGAGAAGAAGGGTCTGGCAACTAAATTCTAGATCAGACACACATCTAGGAGGAAAGGCCGTGTACAGCCACTTTGGGTGCCCTGCGCAAAGCTGAGACCAGTTCTCCCCCTTCCATTTATGTTACCTCATTTCTATAAACCCCAGAGTAGGATGATGCCAAGCAACAGGGCACCTGCATGAACATGAAACTGGCTACATGTCTCTATCCTGTCACCTCCAGGTCTTGTGCTGCCTTTAAAATAGTTTTGGGAAGATCAACAATTTGTGGCATGGGACCATGAGCATCATCCCGTGTTTAATGAGGGCAGTGCACTGGACTCCTGGGCAGCTGGTTTCATTTACCTCTTCTTTCATTTTAAAGAGAAACCTTTGCCCCTATTATCTGACCTCTTCTTCTGTTGCAGTTAATTACATTATAGCCCACTTCTCAAAGCTCTGGAATTTCCGGATCTACTTTCTTGCCTGCTGCTACAAAGACAGTCTGCTAGGAATTAGGGCACTCATCTGCTGGGGATGTTGAGTAGAGCAGATCCCCACTGCCAGTGTGAAATCCTGCTGCCACTACTGCTGTGAAACAGAGAATTCTCTAGCAACAAAGGCAGCCCTCACCCCTGAGTGTCTAACTGAGGAGAAAGTAGAGCCATGGCTAAAGCACAGGAAATGGGACAGCCCCACTGCTCTCCCTGGGAGACAAGAGGTGGGATGGAACCTGCTCTCACCAGGTGAGTACCTGCAGGCACGGGGGAGAAGTGCTGCCCCCCCCTCCAGCCAACTAATAAACACACTAATGAAGAAGGATGGCTGGGGGGCTGCTCTCTGGCTCTAAACAGCACAATGCACAGCCGTGAATTTCTCTGCTTCCAGGAAAACTGCCTTTGTCCTTCCCAATGGTGGAAGCCATCCCTGGCCCATGCCACATCCCCAGCCCCGGGACTGTGCCCTCCATCACACAGTGCAGAGGATGGCAAGCCAATGGCCAAAGCCATGACCTAGCCAGGTTTATTTACAGATGGAGATCAGTCAATGATTCCTTCACGCAACACCTTCTTCCAGGCACAACCTCTGAGGACACTGTGCTGTGAGATCGTTGAGCAGCACTAACCCAGCATCCTTGGGAAATCTGCTTCCTGGAGTGCCTTGGGAGCATCTCTGCATGCATTCTCAACATGACCAATATGTCACCCAAACCAAGCCTATCTTGGGAGGTAATGTGGCATTCTCCAAGGAGCCCCAGCGACAGATATCCACTGGTTTTGAGGAGGCAAACCCTTACTTTCTGTGTAAGTAACAGGGATTTGTTCCTCAGAGGCAGCATTGCATAAGGATTTGTCCATTACATCTGCTGAACTTGGAGCTGTGTGCAAGGCTTTGAGCGGAAACCCATCAGTATAAACAGAAAGCATGCCCAGGGTCAGAACTGGACAGGGCTGCAGGTTTAAGTGGGCAATGGATCTTCACCATGTGTGAGCACAGCAATGCCAAGCAAAGAAGTGGCTGCATGGAGGTTTCAGAGTAGTGGAAACTTGCATCCAAAGGCTGAGGGAATCCGCAGGAAACGGGCACATACTCATCACCAAACATAACAAACTGATTTAGCAGGGAACTGCCAAAGCTCTCAGAGCCACTGTCAGTCCCCCATGCCACACCCTCCATTAGTGGAATTTCCCTGAGCACTGCGAAGCTATTCACACATCCCTCTCCAGCAACATACTTCTTCTGAAGAGCGAGGCACACACGCTGAGTTACATATGTAAGTGGAACCACAGCGAGAACGGCTGGCGAGGCTGCCTGCTTCCACCTGGCGTCACTTCTCTGTCAGATGTCTTTCAGCTCTATTCTGAAACAGGGATCCCAGCAATGTTTTCCCTTCTCAGTTCTCTCTCTGGATAGAGAATGGGCATTTCAAAGGAATAACAGATCTGACAAATTTATAACCCATCTCCCAGGAGAACCTTCGGGTTTGGAACAGAAATATTCATACTTGGTTAGACAGCAGTTTAGTTTCCTGCTAATAATTTTCTTCTTGGATACAAAGGAACTTGTTTTGTTTTGTTTTGCTGTTTGGAGCAGAGAGATGAGACACTGTTTTGACATTTATTCATAAACAGTACAGAAGCCCAGCGCAGAGCTGTGGCCGTTGCCAGTCCTTGCAAACGCATGTGGGTGCAGTCTCCATAGCTCCAAGCCCAGACTGGGGCAGAAGTGGCTCCTACGCTGCAGCGGAGCTGCTGAGCACTTCACACTGACCCTATGCAGAAAGGTTTCAAAGCAGCTGTGTGGGCAGATTCCTGCACACTAGGATGAAAATGCACATCTGAAGCCTGGAAGTTTGTTCCTTCAGTTCGTCCAAGGTCTTGGCCTGGTGAACAAGCCCAATGGCAGAAAGCAAATTCCTGGACTAAGCAAATGTGACCAGCACATCGTGTAATCACAAAAAGCAAACTCCCAGCTGAGACATAGATCATCACTGCACAGCATGAGCCTCCAAATAACACAAGTCCCACTTCAAATGTCCTGCTACCTCACTGTCCTCATTGCGGCAAGGTGCTGCTGCCTGGCAGGGAGGCCCCAGGAGCCAAATCCCTAAGCAGCCAACACTGCGGCACAGCAAGGAAAGCTAAGCACCCTGAGGGATGGGACTTGCTGGATACTGGTCATGCCTCGTGCCATAAGCCACTCTGAGATGCCAACAGTTGCTTCTCCAGGAGGCTCCAAGGGTAACATACCAACACAGAGGTTTTGGGTGCACTTGCAAGAAAACCTTACTATCTCAACACTCCCCAAGCTCTTTAAAAAAAGTGCAGATCCCCAGCAGGGCTTTACAAACCGCTCTACCGTACTTCATCAGAGCAACCTCGGTGCCTCACAGAGGATTGCTGTGAAGGACCAGCTTGGGGAATGAGCCCTGTGGGCAGCACACACAAGCCCACCCTGGACCTGAGACCCAGACCCTGGTTGTCATGCTCAAGGCCAGTGTCCCACACGGGAAGTTTAATTCACAGTAGGAGCATATCCACTTCTTGTGAAAAACGGGGTGGGGGAGTGGGGGGAGATCCTCACCATGGTTTTTGCTCCAGTAAATACCTGTCTCTGAAGTCTGTCCTTTCTGTGGCAGGTGGGAGCCCTACCTACCCTTTCTCTGTCAATTTTGGAGGTCAGTGCTGTGCTTGCACGCCGCCTCACCTCTGCTCTGGCGTTTGCACTCCCGCTGCAGAGAGTTCCAGTCTGCTGGGAAGCCTGCCTCTGGCCACAGTGTGCAAGTTTGGGGCAGTTGGAAATAAGGGGATGAAAAAGATGTTTATAGATATTCCCCCAAATAAGAAAAACTTTTCCTTCATTTGGTGCTTTTCACACTCAGTGCTACAGCTCAGAGCTTGCTTTGCTCTTCTGAACTGAAACACGTGTAGGAACCAGGAGGAAATCAGGTGTCAACATCACTCAGGCAGTCCTAGCTGGGCTTCAGTTTTGGATGTTCAAGCCCTTTCCATCAACATTTGCTCCTGGGGTTCCATCTGCCATGCAGGTCTGCAGCAGGATGTCACGCAGGGCATCCAAGACCCTTACAAAAAGGAGCAAGGACTGGAGCATTACACGTCTACCTCTGGACTAAGCTGCCTCTTCCTCCTCTGGACCAAACTAGTTTACCTTCAGGCCAGTGGTCACAGGGAGACAGTGACTGGCATGGAAAGAACCCCCTACATCTGTCATATGTGGCTTTTGCTTCACTGTCATCTCTACCCTGGCCACCTCTGGAGCTGCCTGTCTTCCCAGCTGCCTCCAGGGACTCAGTGGTCCAGTACTGGGCTTTGTTTCCAGCAATCAGTCAGGCAAGCAGTAGTGGTTTTAGCCTCTGTCTCAGCTGTGGTGATAAAGGTTAATACATCCTGTATTTGTTTGAGAGGCTCCATGGGAGAGGCAGAGGCTCTCTCACCCAAATAATTGCAGCAGGAGATAGAGGTGGCTGTCACATATTTGCCCCCTCACACCCAGACAGCACATCAGCTGGCCTCCCAGCATCATTCGATGGTTAGTGTGGGAAAGTAGAAGGAATGGTGAATACCTACTGTTGCCAGGTAACAGCATCCACCGTGCTGCCAGCCACCTTCATGAACCTGTAAGAAACAGAAGAAGCCATGTAATCCTAATGTTGTCATAGGGGAAGTCTTAAACCAACCAAGGGTCATCCCACATCACAGGATACCGAGGGCACTCACCACACTCACAAACTCTGTCTGATGAAACCTTAAACAGAAGGAACAAGTGATACGTAACACCAATGCTTGTAGCAAGCTCTGCTGAGAATAACAGAGTGAACCTCGACTGGCAGCAGAGCTCTGAGTATCATTTGGGGGCAGGTAGGGAGAGTAGGCTTGTCAGGAACAAGGGTGTACACTTAGTTCTATGACTGCAACAACCCTCAGTAGTGATTGAGGGAAAAGTTTCAAATACCCATATTCAAAGGAGACCGCTTCTTCACACAACGTGTTCGTAAGGTAAGAAACTACTTGTCCGGATTCAAGCAAGGCCTGGAAAAATGGGTGAAAATGGAAATAAAACCAGGAAAGCTATTAGATGCAAAGCTTTAAGTTCAATGTTCATTGAAGCCCTGAACATTGGAGAACGGGAGGAAAGGCTGGACAAATACTGTTACGTGCTTCTGGGTTTTGATGCTCTTTCTTTGGCACTAGCTTCTAGCAAACAGGATTCTGATCTGGTCCCATTCCTGTGACTGTCCACAGCATTTTCCACGCACAGGGTTGCAGTAGGAATTCATTGTGGGCAGTGGGCTACACACAGTGTGATATCTGTGCTGGGTAGCTGATGCATTTTGGAGGTGATAATGGAGAGACATTGAGTTGAGCAACTGAATCAGATGAGAAAGAAACAGATGCTGTACTGCTCTTTGAAGCACCACAATCCCAGGAACACAGCAGGAATGACACAACTCTCCTGACTCGAGCAGGACACAGGGATAAGTGGTGATGGGTCTTGTGACCCTGACTCCTGCAGAACAGCCCCATGGCCAAGGGTGGGCAAGAAAAGCTTTGTGAGAAGACACAAGACCGTTGTATCAGACTGTGTGTCATGGCAGGGACACGCAGCGAGCTTTCCGGCACACGACTCTCTAATCAGGTCTGAAACAGGAGCAGCAAGCTTCAGACTAAATATAGCTCAGAAACAATCATTCTGACTTTAAATGAACGACGATGGTCAATTATAGGCTGGGACGAAAGGGCAGCTGGACTCTGTGAAGCATAAGAGGACACTGGCAGCAGCAGCAGTAATAAATCCCAGTAGACAGAGAGGGAAGAGATGCAATTAGAAATGGAAAAACAATAACATGCTGTAGAACCCCACAGCACTGATACCTGGTCCTGCTGCCCAGTGGAGCTGCAAGCTTCAGTGCCCAGGCTCGCCTGTCAGAAATGGTTCTACATCTTTCTTGAGGGTTGTGCCAGGGAGATCAGTGCCAGGGCAGTCAGTTGTTTGGGGACAGTTTCTTCCTCAGCTGAGCAAGACACCAAGACCAGCCAGACCAGCCCCAGTGCAGCCAGAGGCAGAGGTGCAAGCTCCCTGCAACTCACACTGGTCGCCTGGTGAGCGAATATGGCTATGGAGAGGCTGCTGTTCTACAAAACTCTGTGTGCAGGAATATGTCCAAAGGATAAAAAACCCTCAAGTGCCAAGTTTTAAATGCTCAGTGATCTTTTTAATGAAGTAATGAGCTTTAAATAAAAATTATGAACACAATTAGATTGGGTCTGAATTATTGGGTCTGAAGATCCACGTATCGCAGTGCGGTTTGCACATTAGCCCAGACTGCTTTCTGCTCTCAAAGGCTTTAAGTTCTGACTGCAAAATATATCACCTCAGACTTTACTAAATCACCTTTTCAGTCTTGCCTTGACATTCTGTCCATGAGCAGACTGCACTTGGACGAAGATGCCCTCTGGCTTTCCTCATTGCTTCCACAGTGCCTGCAGCCCTACTGCTACAGCAGTCTCTGAACAGCGACTGAAACGCAAAACAAGCCTTCAGCAACCCTGGAGCAGCAGAAGCAGGACATCTGTCTGTCCCATCTTACATACCTCGAGGAAGGTCATTGGCCTGTTGCTACAAAGCTGCTCAGAAAATTTTGTTCTAGGACACGAGCATCATTTGAGCAGCGCGGCACAGACCAAAAGCAGGACAGAACAGGCCATGGCTTGGCTACTGTTCCTTTTCTGCCTCCACAAGAGCGAATCAAATCAGTTAGCTCTGGTAATTCTCAAATTCAAGATGCATATCTAGCCCAAATGCTGCTTTCCATGTCTGTTTTTCTTTCCTTTCTTTTTTCCCCCTTTTTCTCTATTGAGGTTTTTGCAGGATGAAGTTCAGAAGGGTCTGATAAAACTTCAGGGGTAGATTTGTGCCTGGAGAACACTGGATGTCTTGGGCAATGGTCTCTATTCTCCTAGAGCAACTCAACAGCCAACAAGCGGTACTTGAAGAGCAAGGACAGGGCAGGTGGGGATGCACTGAGGTGCAGGTATCCCAATATGAGGATATTTGGACTAGGTTTATGATCACAGATGTTACTAATCCCTTTCTTCCTGTAGCACCTTTGTGGTCCAGCCACAGACCTGGAGGGCAGTGCAGATCCATACTGACCAAGTGATCAGTGCTGGCACATCTGTGGTGGGATTTCCTGGACTTCACAGTGTCCATGTGTGCAGTGTGGTGCAGGCAGAGCAAACCAGACACTTCTGGGAGGGGTCAGATCCCTGCACATGTGCTGCACAGATGGGCTGCCTGGGCAGTAAATTTGCCATTTCCCTACACATTGGGCTTTCTCTGTGAGCACTGAGTGGTGCACGTGCAGTAAGTGCCCTCCTAGGAGAGGTGGGACAAGCCAGCCTGTGCTGTGCCAGCAATATGGCAACTACTGTACCAATACACTGTAATTCAGATGGCTTGTAGGACCAGGGCATATCCATGTGGTATCCCTGGCTGGACTTCCACATTCCAGAAACATTTACCAGAAATGTCAAAGCTCTCAAAATCTGCTGAGGCAGCAGCTCTAGGTGGGAAAGCAGAACATGGCAGAGGTACAGGCACCAAAAGTCTACAATGTTAAACTGTGGTTCAGATCTGACCACTTCCACAGCAACTCCCATAGTCACATTTCCCAGGACTACAGCTTTCACTTGAGTGGGAGCACCTCTCTGAAGCAGGTCCTGATTCAGTACTTGCCAGTCATGGAGCACCTATGTTAACCTAAAGCAAATTGCTCCCGTGGTTAATCAACCTCCAAGTACTTTATTTCCCATCCAAATGTGTGTTGTAGTTTGAAAAGTTAAATTTCTTGCCAGAGGCATTGGGAGGTTGCTGTGGCAACTTGTGATGCTCAATATGCAATTCCAGGCTGAATTTCTGCAGCTCTGCAAACCAAAACAAAGGGTTTAGAGCTTCCAGGTTTGGGTTTCTGACTCCTCCTTCATCACTCTACTTTTGGTCTGTGTTCAGAGAGGATGCACATGTTGCTTTGCTGAATGTGACAGCCATCTTGCCCTAGGAACACAGTGAATGGAGAGTGAGTGGAAGCTGGAACTTCAGAGATCAGCGGAAGGAAGGTTTTGTCTGAATTCCCTCACTTGCTGAAATGGAGAGAGTTCTTTCCTCATTCATGGCCATAGGAATTGTCATGCTGGAAATGGAGGACTGGCTTGGAAGCACTTGGAACAGACAATTGGACTTTAAAATGCCTGCTCATGCTGAGGGACAGGTGCACAGGCTGAATGGAGTCAACGTTTCCACAAGGAGCAAGAAGAGTTGGAAGAGCATTTCCTTTGAGGGGCTGGAGATTACAGCTTGGCTCAGTTATGTAAGATATGTGATTAATCTCTGCATGTCTTTATGTGGGGTGAATTAAACGTGGCTTGTTGGTTTTCCACAAATTGAGTTAGTTTTGGGTTTTGCCTGCAATTTGCAAGTGGTTTTCAAATTCTCCTTGTTTGTTTTGGTTTTGTGTTTGTTAGCACATTAACTAAATTAATTGCTTAATTTGATCTCAGGATAAACCCTTGACAGTGTGTCACTGGAACTTCCTAGGCTGATTCTGGATATGTTGAAGAGACCTCTGCCTTTGAAAATCTCTTTCCCAAGCAGGTATTTGCAGATTATCATCCTTTCAGTAATAAAAAAGTGTGATCCTGGGACAAAGAATGCAGCTGTACAAGTGACTAGTGAGTGTTGCACAGGCTCCCAGGTGGTTCAGCATCATTGTGCAACTCCTGGACTTCACAAGCCTGGGTTATTTCATCCATTAGTCCCTGGAGCAGTACAGAAGCAAATTGACTCCCCCCACCCCACCGAGCCCCAAATGTAGGAGCAACACAGGCCTGCCTGGGGTGCTGTGGTGGATCCCTAGAGCTGGGTGTCAGATCTCTGCCCTTTGAGCCAACAGCAGTGGCTTTTCTTGTGTCTGCCTTGGTTAGTAAGGTACACTAAAGCACAGCCTTTGCTTACTCATTTTTTTCAGGTTCCAGTAACACAATCAAATGCCAACAACAGCCAAGACAGGTCCTAGAACAACTCCTGCCACCTGCTACAAAGACTGATCTGCAGTACTGATTTCAGACAGGGATTTCACACTGGGGAGCAGAGCCTGGTGGGGACTGTGTATAAATCTGCTTCCATATCATATTTTCTCTCTGCTTAGCATCTCCTTTCTTCAGCCAGCCTGATCTATGGTAGAGCTGCATAAACCTTCAAGCAAAAAGGGATTTATATCCCAGACTGCACCGCCCGGACTTAGTAATCTGCGCTCCAGGAACTCTAGGAGTTGCAGTTGGGCCTTGGTGTTGGATTACCAGTGACATTTTTTCCCTTAATTGATTTGTCCAGTCACTTTTTGAGCACACACCTCTGGCCTCCACGACACCTTGTGGCAGTGGCTCCTACAAAGCCATTGTACACCACGAGAAAAGCTTTCTCTTGCTTTCCAAAGCTTCCTTCCAAACTACTTTCTCCACTACAGAAAAAACCACCCCGTTGACAAGCTCATTTGCCTCTGTAACATCCCTCTGAGCTGTGTGTCTTCTGAGCTTGAGGCATAGCCTATTTAATCTTGTCTCACGTGAAGACATCACACACCTCCGCACACCCTTGGCTCTGCTCCTTGTAACCCTCCTGGTTCTATTACATGAAATGACTAAGACTGTAGATGGCAATCATCGTGTAAGTACACGGTGTACTTACACAGAGGCATCACCTCACCTCTGCCTCTTCTTACCCCTTTCATTCCTCTTACACAGGCTGTCCAGATCACGTTTCAGCACCAACTACCTTAACCCTTTCCTCCTGAAAGAGCAATAGCTAAATGCTTTGCTTACATCTCACATCCTTGACCCTGCTGTTTAACCAGCCACAAAATGCCTCATCACATCTTTCACACCTCATTTCAATGTATGTATGAATGGATACACTCATAAATTCAGTACTTTTTGGAGCCTGAGTTCATGCTACAGCCACCTCCTCCCTTTGTATCATTAATTTAATGGTGCTTGTCTTGTGGCTTGATTTTTTTGCACAGAATATTGCTATTCAGTGTCCTGGTACATTTTGTGCCACCAGCCCCGTGGGATCCAGCATTAAGGTGAAGCTTCTGCCTCTGCTGCCTGAGAAACCCTCAGCTCCACTGTATCACTAAAGAGCTTTAGACAAATACAGAAGGATGTACTTTTTAAAGAAAGCCAAGCAGCCAAAACAGCTTCTAAAAACTGCAGTGCTTACAAGTTCCGTGTGTTAAGCTGGGCTGAAGTCTTTGTCAGCAAGAGGACAGGACAAACATCTACAATTCTTCCTGAAACCCACCCCGAGTCCTTCCCTCTGCTGGACACAGCTTACTCCAGGCTCTCCTTGTTTCTCTTCCCTATTTGAATGTCAACATACCAGCTCTGTGCATACACTGTCTTTGGCTGCTGCTCCAGAACAAGGTGTGGATAAGAAGCAATACCTCGACCGACTGATGCGTGCTGATCTGCTCACACAGCCACAGCCGCCTCTGTCCTGGTGATGGTACAGACACAAGGCATGGGCAGGCATCATAAACCTACTGACAAAGACTCTTCTACATTTAGGACCTGGATTTTGCTTTGGCCCCTGGATGTGTTGGACTCCAAGCCTGTGTCACGTTGTGAGCCAGAAGCTAATGTCTCTACCACAGGAGCACCAACACAGGAACCTGGTCTTGGGGTTGATTTGTGGATGCAGGGAGCAACACTGAGGAGTGGGATGGGTTTTAACCTGACCCCTACTTGGACTGCCCACAGATACTCAAGACAACATCTCCATGCCCCCTCCCCATCCTGTCATGTCCACTGCTGGCAGAGAGGAAGAACTTCGTTAGCACCGAGAAACACACTTCCTCACCTTTTGGGATCCTTTCAGTGCACTGGGGAATGGCATCATCAACAAAAAGAGCTAAAACAGCCCAAACAAGTGGTCAGCTGCAAGCCAGAAGTAGGATGCAGTGAAATGATGAAGGATGAGACGCTCTTGTGTCATGCAAGGTGAGCACTGACACATGGGTGCTGCCTCACCCACTGCTGCTGTTTGGCTGGAGGTGCTGTGGGTCTGTGACCAGGGAGTGGATACACAGTGGGGACAGCAGCAGTAAGAAGGGGCCAAGGAGGCTGGAAGGAGGGTAGATATAAAGCCAAGGAGGCACCAAGACTGAGAGCTGGGTCATGAGGAGGAAGGGAAACACTGTAGCTCCAGAAAAGATTTTCCTTTCTCTGTTGATGTCAGCCGGCTGAGGGCTCAGAAAGGCAACAGAGCATGAACAACAGGCAGCCTGAAGTGGACACAGGTGCCTGCTGGCCCGTTCTCCTGGCTCTGCAGCTCCTGCTGTGCTGGAGGTAACAGCACCACCCTCGTGAGTGTCCAACATCTAGAACTCCACTACATCAGCCAAAGCACAACAGGTCGTCAGAGCCCCTAGACCGATCTCCCGAGAAGTGCCGGCCTAAGTTTTGTACCAAATGTTCTGAATTTTAAGATGTGTTAGCATATCTTCTTCCTAATAGCTTTCCCTCATGTTTCTTCTCTTCCAGCACTGAATGTGTGATTCAGCCATGCATTAACCTTTGTTTCTGATTCCTGATCTGCAGTTAAAGTCTGTTAATTCCTTAGAATCTCACAATTTTTCCCGCAGCAAATTCTGAGCAGTTCTGAGATTCCTGTACCAGAAGACACAGTAGGTAGCTAATGTGGTCTGCTCTCCAACAGCTCAGGCTGCATGAATGGTCTAATTAACACCTCATCAAACTCAACCATTGTTTGTGTCTGGAGAAATTCCCTCTTGCACCTGCACGTCCACAAGACACTATTTCCAGCCTCCTGCGGAGCAGTCCTCAGCCATCAGAGCAGTCCTCCACCAAATCCTGCATCAGCAGCAGTCTCGCAGACTTGCCAGCTCAGAGTGACACCGATATGCTCTGTGGCTGCACTGACTGCAACGTGCAGGGTGGTGCAAGAGTTCAGGAGCAATAACTTTGCGGTCAAGGGACCATGCTGCTCTGTTTCTGGTAGGGCCCTCCTCCCCTCCCTGTATCCTACCTTCATCATCAGAAAGTGCACCTAGCACTTCTCAGTGGCACTTGCCTAAAGGAAGCCTTCACAGTGGGACAGTGTGCACACCCCCCCACACACTGCAACCTCTCCGGTGTCTGATCCACATTCAGCATCTCGCCTGTCTAGCACAGCTCAGAGCAAGGTGTCACCCCAGGAGAGCTTCAGTCACACCTCGTCCTAGAGGACAGGTCCTAGGATTGGATCAGAATGGCCCTGGAGATCATAGAATCATTAGGGATTGGAAGGGACCTCAAAAGATCATCTACTCCAATCCCCCCACCACAGCAGGATCATCTAGACAAAGTCACACAAAAACACATCCAGGCGGGTCTTGAACATCTCCAGTGAAGGAGACTCCACAACTCCCCCTGGGCAGCCTGTTCCAGTGCTCTGTCACCCTCACCGTGAAGTGGTTCCTTCTCATATTTATATGGAATCTTCTATGTTCCAGCTTACATACATTGCCTCTCGTCCTGTCACCAGATGACATTGAGAAGAGCCTGGCTCCATCCTCCTGACACCCATCCTTCACATATTTATAGACATTAATGAGGTCACCCCTCAGTCTCCTCTTCTCCAAGCTAAAGAGACCCAGCTCCCTCAGCCCCTCCTCATAAGGGAGGTGCTCCACCTCCTTTATCATCTTTGTTGCCCTACGCTGAACTCTCTCCAGAAGCTCCACATCCCTCTTGAACTGAGGAGCCCAGAACTGGACACAATACTCCAGGTGTGGTCTCACCAGGGCAGAGTAGAGGGGGAGAAGAACCTCTCTTGATCTACTAGCCACCCCACTTCTCATTCACCCCAGGATGCTGTTGGCCCTCTTGGCCACAAGAGCACATTTCTGGCTGATAGTCATCCTGCTGGCCACCAGGACCACCAGGACCCTTTCTCCTAAACTACTCTCCAACAGGTCAGTCCCCAGCCTATACTGGTACCTGGGATTGTTCTTGCCCAGATGCAAGACTCTACACTTACCCTTGTTAGACTTCATTGAATTGCTCTCTGCCCAGCTCTCCAGCCTGTCCAGGTCCCACCGAATGGCAGCACAGTGGCATTTATCTCCCACTATGGAGACAGACAGAGCCTAGCTCATAGCAGAGCGCAATGCCCAATTCGTGTTGACACCACGATTACTGCAGGTCAAGATTTAAACATAAACATAAGTTCAGCTTGGTTGCTTAACAGCTTAAACGACAGACCACAGTGCCTGGAGCACAGAGCCTGCAGTAGGAAAATGTACCTTTAGGCGGTTCTTCACAATGAGACTTCTCTTTGAGTGTTTCAGGACCTCAGGCAACTACAGAAACTTCTCTTGGAGAACATATGATGCCAGTTTCTATTGATGGGGATCACTCCCTGGGCCTGTCTGAGCTCTCCTCTCCCATTTCTGCTCATTTCCAGTATTTCTCTCACCAAACCCACTGCATCACCTTGTGTAACGGGGCACTGCTTGTCTGGCAGAGTAATTCACACATCCCATATTCTGTTTGGAGGTGTCTCATGTCTCTCCTCTAGCATTACTTAACTCTGGAGACGTAATCTTCCACTTGGCATATCTCTCCCTACCTGGTTGACCTCTGCTGTTCATCACAGTTTTTTAAACAAGAGAAAAACTTGGCAGATTTCACATCACGAGGACAACAAACTGCACACACTTTATTCACGGGCACACTTTCATCCTACTGTGCGCACTCTGTGCACCACTCATGGTGGCCTGGCACAGTAAACAGCAGGCTTGCCATCAAAAGCACCTTCCTAAATTCCTTCTCTCCTGTGCTTTCTGACTGTGTAGGGCCCATCCAGCATCTTCAGGGACAAGTCCCAGCTGCAACAGCCCTATGCACATGCTGAGTCACAAGCCATTGGGCAGTTCTCTGATGTCCCTGCAGAAGACAGGACTACTGAGGAGATCTCAGGGAGCTGCTGGCAATGAAGCTCACACTGTTGAGCAGCTTAGGCGCTGGGGTTTGTTGTTTTTTTGCAAGTTCCATTTCCAAACACTGCAATTGAGTGTTTAGGCTCCTTTTCAAGCCCTGCTTGGTAATAACGGGGTCTTTCTGAGGAAAGACAAGCAGTCCTTTACTCACAGGACCCCACGGGCTACAAGATGACGGCAATCACATGCAGCTTGACATGAGCTGTAGACAGCAGCATTTGGAGCTCAGGACACAAGGTTTCTCACAGGAGAGAGAAGTCACTTTGAGCACCCGTGGACCAGAGCCACCCAGGCATACAGGGGTGGCAGCAGATAAACAGCATACAGCTTGGACAGTAGGCACACTTGCCACAGCTCTTTCAGACCACTGTGGGGGTCTGGAAAGCTCCCACCCCAAACAACTGTTCAAACCCTAAGTTTTACCTGCCCTCCCTTTCATTGGAGATGATGTTTCTGTCAAGCTGCTCGTCAGATCACCCGCTGCAACCTCACTGCTGGGGCTGCCATCTGTCAAAGCACGGCGGTTCCAGCAATGCTGAGCCGCTGGACCTCCCTGGCCGTGCGACTCGGCACTTTCGACCCCTCTTCCCTGGGACCCAGCTGTGGTGCGTGAAGGGCAAACGCAGCAGTAGGACTTCCCTCTCTCTAAGAGCTCCTTGGCTCACGTCCCTCTTGTTTTCCTTACTCAGCCTGCTCCTCCTGGCGCTAATAGATTTCCTGCTGATCAAGGCTACTACAACATCTTGTAACGCCCCGCTCACTGCTTTCTCTGCGCCGTGCCGAGCGCCGGGGCTCCAGCGGGCAAAGCAACCGTGCGGCATTGGCGGCAGCCATGGTGTGGGTGCAGGGGCTGCTCTCCCACTTTCACCAGTGGTAGGGATACTGGTGTCACAGCTGGTTCAACCAGTTTTATGGTCTCTCTGCGCTGCTGCAGCAGAGCTGAGAATCTGGCCCTGGCTCCCTCGCCGCCCCGCCAGGGACTGCATCAGTGTGCTGTTTATTGTTTCTGCCAGATCATTCATGCAGATGTTAATGAATGTTAGACCTAGCGTTGCTCCCAGCAGAGTCCCTTCCACACCTCCCCCCTGCCCAGCCTTCTGCAGTGGAGTTTCTGTTTACAGTCCTGCAGGGAATTTCCCCTCTGCTGCACAGTCTTTGAGTTGCACAGTCCCAATTCCTGCTGCCAGCAGGCTCCCACACCTGTCTGGTTCCCTGAGCTGTCCAATGTCACCTCCAGGTGTCTGCGTCCCTCACTGTCACCATTCCTTCTCCACCTCTGGCCTTCCCAAACTAGAGACGTGCCAATTCTCCTAGGAGGGAGCAGAGGGCTTGGCCAGTGAAGGAAGTTTCTAGAGGTTCTTCCTCTGCACAGATGGACAAAGCACAGTGACAAGTCTCCAAACGGGAAAAGAAAAGCAATTTGTCCAGTAGGACTGAGACATCTATGTTGTAAGGGGTGCCAGAACCCACCTCCTCGCCCTGCACCCACACCACTGTACTATCTTCACATTCCAACAAGGTGGGCACCCCATTATGATTGGGAAATGCTGGGAATACTTAGGAGAATGTTACTCAGACAAGCCCAAAACCCCACTAAGGACTTCTGCAGAAGTTTAGCAGCACAGACAACCATGTCTCCAGGACACTGGTGCTGTGGGGGCTGATCCATACAGAGCCTTGCTGTCCTGACATCAGGAAGTGAAAGAGTAAGTCTACCTGCTGCAAAGGACATCACATTTATGGGGGTTTCTGACCACATCTTGGTCAAAATAACATCACTTACCCTTCCAGGAGAGCAATTACATTCTTTCTGGGCCTTCCAATGTTCGGCCCATAGAGGTTTGCTCTGGAATAAGTGCGGATAAGCTGCAGCAGGCTTCTCAGCTGGACGTAGTCTTTCCCCAGCTGGCTGCCATTCACGGAGCGGCCGATCAGTGTCCGATAGTTATTGGGCTCTGGGAAAATAAAAATAGACAGGCAAGGTTTGCCAGCTCCACTCATTCATCCGCACTTCCGCAGAGAGACACACAGCTCGTGCTGTCGCACAGCTTGAGCTGAGGAGCGGATGAGGGCCATCGCTTGTTCTCCTGTGCCAGCATCTTCTCCTGTATTCCTTTTGCTTGGTGCTGGGTGAAGAACCTGCACCTTGGTGTTATACTCCTGTCCCTGTAGGGTGTCCTGCTGGCCCTGCAGCCACCAGAAAGTCCATACAGCTGCTAGCGTAGTCACCCCAGGCCTGTCTGTGCCCAGCAGCTGGGGCAGAAACATTTCATGTGCTTCACATCAACTGATGGAAACATCTGGCTAAGGGGCTAACACGTGACAGGTTTGTCTTCAAGGCAGTGCTGCCTTAAAGCAGAGGGCCTCTACATTCCTCTGAAACTACCCTGACAAAGCACCCTGGGATCTGCAAACATCTTCCAAAAGGGAACACCTTTCTGCTACAGCAGGCTCCGCTCCCGTGGCTCTCCTTTTCCCACACTCACCATTGCCCAGCTCCCAGGAGATGTTGTACTTCTTGCTGGCACTGTACTTCAGCAGGCTGAGAGCATTGGAGCTGTTCCAGGAGTTGTTGGGGTTTCGGCGCAGAGCATTCAGTGCAAAGATCAGGTGAAGGCCAGAGCAGTCAGCAAAGTTATAGAGTTTGTCTAGAGACCTGGCTGGGAAGAAACAAAACCAGCTTGTAATTCAAAAGAAAGCTAGTTCCAGGAAGGTTCAAATAATCTTGCTGTCCATCAGACCTTGCCTTCTGTGTAGGATGAGCCAGAGTGAAATGCCATCCCCATGACATCTGTAACTGCAGAAATGCACCTGACCTTTAAAAGTGGGATAGGATTCCAGGTGTGGGCTCATCTCCTTCCAGCATGAAACTTGGATGCCCTTCACCGCTGTGTCAGAGCTAGGGGCCATGTTACCAGAGACAAGTGACTTTATAACATCTCTTTTCATCTATTCTTGGCAAGAGAATTTCAGCCTTTACCGTGTTTATCCTGCGTTGTATCTCTTTCAGAGCTGATCCCTGCAGAGCCCAGGCAGCAGGGAAGGAAATCACCACCACAGCCTACCAGCTCACGGCCACCTCTCATGCACACCCCTACAGCCTGCTCTCTGCTTCCACAGCCCCTGCACGATGATCAAGCCCCGGCAATAATCAAGTGGAGCCCCCAAGACGTCCACCACACCACCAGATAATCTCTGCTCCATGGTCAGAGAGAGGAGATTCTTATCACCTGGTGCATGAGGAGAGAGGACTCCCTGCCCAGCAGCAGCCTGGCCAAGGCCTGTTGCTGTGGTGGAGTTCCTGAGGCGCTGGGGTCTTTGTGGGATTCATGTCCTATCTGCTGGCCCCAAAGCACTCCAGCTGGCATCTCCCCTGCTGTGCTGTGTTCTTGATGAGCAGTGGAGCACCAGTGACCAGCAGGAGAGCCCAAAGAAAGAGCTGACCTACTGTTCAGGAAGGAGAGACATTAGCACAGGAGAGCCAGAATGGGTAATGCCTTTTTTTACCTTAAATCTGCCCTAAAAGCTCAAAAGCAATCAGATTCCTGATGAAGCTAATGTCAGTGTTAGCAGGATACAGGCTCATACGACAGCAAGAGGAGATCTGGTTAAAGAGTAATTAGATAACAGTGGTGTTTTCAATCATCCCTGCCTGCTGAACTGCATCCCAGGACACTCAGCGAGTTTCCTGAAGCAGCCTTGGAGATGCAACCACTTAACTGTGAGGAGCCACTGGGGATGGGGAGGTTCCAGGGGGCTGGGGAGGGCAGACTGAGGGCTCTGCTTTCAGAAGAGGGGAAGAAGGCACTGGGGAATTACAGAGTAGGCAGACTGGCTTCAGGTCCCAGAAAAATACTTGGACAAATAATCAAGCTGCTTGTCAGCACTTACAAAATATAAGGAGATGATCAACAGCCACAGGAATGTGTCAAGAACAAATCACACTGAGGCAATGTACTGACAGAAGATCAGGGCTTGCGAGCAGCAAAGTGACTGTTTAGATCTTATACCTTGATGGTTCCTGACATGATTGGATGCTATACTCCTTCCAAAAGTGATATCAAGTTAGCTGCGGTCAGAAATGCGCACGCCAAGAGCAGCTACCAGCAATGTGCTCTGAAGGTGAAGGTCCAGGCAGGCTGCTCTGGGTCTTTTCACACATTTCCAATGAAGAGGGGTACAAAGGAGCGGAAGATACATACATCCTATGATCAGTCTTGCTAAGGCACTGAGGCACTGGCACCCACCACCATGGCCAAGGGACCTGCAGGGGATAGAGAGGATATGGTTCCACGCTCAGGAACCTGCACCAGTCCCGGGGGGGAGATGCTGTGAGATTCCCTGCACCCACACTACCCAACTGACAGTGACAGCGAGGAGCTGCTCACACTGGCCGAGATAAACTTCTCCCAGCCTGTGAGTCTGCATTTACGCTGTCACCTTTCCTGACCACTGAAGGCCTTGGTGAGCCAGCTCTGAGGTCTGAGAAGAGTAAACTTAGAGTGTACTTCTACGAAGGGTCAAGGAAATAACCGCTAACTGAGCAGCTGACATTCAGTGGAACACGGCAAATCCTGGAAAGGAGCAGAAAGGAAAAATGTGGAAAAGAAATTCCTGATCCCTTGCACAACCTTCTTCTAAAAGCTACTGGTTGTTTGAGTGAAAAGTAGCTGAATTAGATTAATCTAATGCATTCATCCCGCTGGTTCAGTCAGGAACGCTGGCTGTTTTCTCCAGGCGCTTAGTGAATTAGGGACAGATACAGTCACTTAATACTCCCTCGCTTCAGACCTCCAGGCAAAAGCTGCGCTGGAAATGAGACTCCTACCAAGAGGACAAGATAAAACACCTACATGACAAGGTGCAGATAGCAAACGGGTGTAACCTGCCGTCCGCCCGTGAGACACGAAAACATTTTCCCTGGCACGAAACACTTGTCGTTCTTCAGCACTGCACGGGGGGATTTGGTTCATGTTTAGGCGCCTCTGCAGAGGACTGGGAATTGATTTTCCATGTGTCCACCAGAGGAACAAGCCATCTATTTATCCTAGTGCAGGGCCTGCCACCGGGAAAGTTGATGTGCCCCGTGACACTAATTTTGTTTCCCTGGGCCTGGACACAGCGATGCCACACGTATTTCATGTTCTGGCACAGCTTTCCAAGCTGGAAAGAGGAGAGAGCTAGGAAATGTCTGGGGGTTCCTCCTGCATGTTGCCAGTGGTCTCTAAGCACACAGCCTGCAGACTGCAGTGAGGCCACCAACAGCAGGAACTAACAGATGTGTTAACGTGACTGGATTGTTAATATGGGCACTCCTGGTATCAGGAGTATGAGGAATCAAGGCCACTTTTCTTCTTCATCCTTAGCTGCTGTCTTGGAATGGTATAAAGCTGGAAGCACCAGTCTCCCCTCTGACTGTGGCCTTGATGGCCAGTTGGCACAAGCTGCCCAGCTGTTGGTGATTGAAGGGTGCTTAAAGGTATGACCCCTCCTGGAATAACTGCCTTAAGCTGGACATCTCCACTGCAGATAGCTGCAGTTAGCTGATGGGAAGAGCACTGTCACAGGTAGCTGAAGCACAAAAAAGGAGCATATTTAGAAGACCTCAGATGATATATAGTCCTCCAATAAGTACAAACAGGGACAAAAAAAAATGACTAGAGATGGGCACATTACTTCTGAATGATAAGAACATGAGGAATCATGGAATTATTTGAATTCTGGATAACTGCACAGTTTTTTCTTCATTAAATACAGAAAATCTTGTGGGACTTTAACCTTTCCCCAGATAACAGATCATTAGGCAATGCTTTCATAAAGCATTTTAATAGAAAAAGGCATTGGCATACCAGAATGAATCTTAATAGAGCAGAACTGGATTTATATGACGTTCTCCCTGCCCCTTCCCCTCCTTTCCCTGGTGTAGAGATGCACATGCGCAGCTCTTTGGTTCAGGGAGAAGGAATAAATTCCTTTTAAAAGGAAAAAAAAGACAAAAAGAAGTGCAAGGATGCAAAGAATCAGCCTCTGTCACTTCCTAATCCTTGTGTAGCTGGAGTGAGGCTAACCAAGGCAGCAGCGCCTGCTGGCAGGTTTCAGCAGGATGGACACCTGCTTTGGTGGGTTTAGGACTAATAGCAGCCAGCAGGCAGAGACGGGGGCCCATGCCCGTGGCAAAAGAAATCAGAAGACACTTGGGCTTTCTCAGCCTTTTACATCCTCAACTGCGGAGGCTTGAATGCATCTGGAGAGTGAATGCCACGCGATGATGCATGGCTGGGTGACTGACTGCCACCAAAGGTCTGCCCATAGTTGTGGCCTCAGCTGCAGCTCAGCACGGGAGTTAGAGATTTTGTCTGTTTGCTTGGACCTCTCACCCTGCACAGAGCAGGACAGACCATTTCAAAATGCAGGAGAATGTGTCTGTGAGGCCACAAATGGTGGTGGGGCTCATGGGACAAGACTTTTAGGATTCTTTCCCATTTTCCTCCTTTTTATACAAGGCTAAATTTTGAAGTTCTCTGAAAGATAGATGGCATGAACTCTGCCAACACAAAATCTGAGGCACATTAAAATGTCTCTGGCAGTTTAAAATACTTGGAAAAACTTTCCAGTTGTAGTTAGTGAATTAAACATTATACTGGAGATTTTATAGGGAACATAGTATCGACTGCCTTTTGCTAAGAGGGACAGTTCAATAATCTCTGGGTTTTAAATTCTTCTACATTTTTTATTCTGCTTCAGGAATGTTGCTGTGGCAGGGTTTAGCATGAAGAGTGGAAATTAATGTACCAGCTGACATTAGCCAGTGGTCTAGAGGGTGGCGTGGAATGGCACGGAGTGCTGGGCACTTTCATTACTCTGGGAAGTCAACCAGGACTGCAGGAAAGAGGAGCCTGTTGTCCCTCTGTCCCCACTGTTCACCACATCCCTTTCTTGCGTATACAGGACGTGCCAGCACTGAGGAGGACTGGGCGAAAGCCATCCACAGAGTGGGCAGCACACACCACACTGCCCTAATCTGCAGGTTACGCAGAGACTGAGCAAATATACCACACTTGAAACCTTCTCTTGATAAAATAAAGAATTACAGTTCTAAGAATAATGATTTAAACTAATCATGATTATTGCTCGATTCTGTGTTCCCATAAATTCTGAGGAATGCCTGAAGCATCCCTACAAACAGTTCCTGGTGCTGGTGCTGGTACTGAAGCCAAGCATCTCCTGCCTCTTGAGCACCCCACAGGAGATAGTGGGGAAAGAGCAAAGAGAAGCCCCAAGAGAGCTCTGTCGGGAGGGGGCAGAAAGAATGGCACAGAGTGTTCAGACAGAGATGAGTAAGACAGCTAGTGAGAGCAATGAATGGAAAAAGAAAGGTATTCCCACTTGCAGAACAAGTGAGTACATGGAAAATTTATTTACAAACAAATTGCCACCATAGTCAGCTGAATCCCATTTACAATGGTCCTCTTGGGCTGAAAATCCTCATAAAACCACATGTGTGTGGCAAGGGCTTCATTTTTTTTAGCAAATAAATATTCGTCAGAAGATACACAACAGGCATCAGAACAACTCCAGACTTGTGGGACAGGTCCACAAAAGTGGTCTGAAATCTTCCCAAGGATTCTATCCCAGAACCCCCACTATCTGCAGTTTTGCACAGTTCAAGCACCAAAAAGTGTTCGTGGGTTCAGAGGAAAAGCTACATCCCACACTGTCTGCATGCGCTGCAACATCCAGCGCAAGCAACTGGATCACGGGGAGTTTTCCCCATTCTAGCTGCATGCTAAGCTGTTCCTTCAGAGTAGCTGCCTAATGACAGTTCTGAAGATTATGAGGCTACCAAGAAACCCACATAGTTGCTGGAAATTGCATTTTCATGCTGACCATCCCAGCTGGAAAGCTGCTTGGTTTGAATCCACTCTTCCGAGGCGTTTTGCTCTGCAGTGCAACCACACCGTGTGAAGACGCTGAAGAATTCCCAGGCAAAACTGCTGACGGGAGGGAAACGCTCAGACGTGATTTCACCTGAAATGCTCCCTCTACCTGCTCAGGCTCCCAGTTTCCCCCAAAGAGGATGGAGATGTGCAGAACAACAGTTCTCATCTATCTCCCAGGTTTCCCTATTGCTCTGTGAGTGAGCAAAGGCTGGGGGCTGCATGTGGGGAGCATTTGCCAAGGCAAGGTGCAGCATTGGAGGTCCACTCTGAGTGACAAGAAGTATCTTGGCAGAGCCTAGCACTGCTACAGAAAAGGGATCTAATTTAATCCCATCTGAAGAAATACCTGAAAGTTGGAGGAACTGGCTTTCATACTGCCAGCCAGTAAAGAAATGCTCTGCACTGTGTGTTAATGAGGACCTGGATTTTATATCCAGCTGGATGACAGATGGGGGATCTGGTGCTATTCCCACCGGAGTATCGATGGAGTCTTGTTCCAGGGGAATTCTTGTCATCATCCCTGCTCTTTAAGCAGCTGAACATCGACCCTCAATATCCATTCAAGTCTTTAACTGGATTTTTCATTTCACTGCCAATGCAGAGGTGATTATGCTGACCACGTGAGCTAGGTTCAGACCTTAACACCACCGCACAGAAATAGCAGTCTGGGGGCTTGGTGTCAATCTCTCACCAATAAGGAGCTTGGCCGGCAGCCACGGATTGTGGGCCGAGTTCCCAGCTGGCATATAACTTGGAAGACAACCATGAGGTCTGGGTTCAATATCCAATTGCTAAGGAGTCTGGCTGACAGCCTTATTTTGTGGAATGAATCCCAAATTAATATAATGCTTTTGATACCAGACAAGGGGCATGGCCCAAATCCAAGTGCTGTAAAGGCTCAGATAAAAGCTGTAGGCACTGGGTTCAGTGTGTAAATGGTATTGAGGTCAGATAACAGTCGGGATTGGTCTTAATCCTCAGACAGTGAGAAAAAGGAATGAACCCTTAGCTCTGCCTTCATGCAAAAAAAAAATTAGCTCACATGAGCAGAACAGCTCTGTTTTCAATCTTCGTATGGTAAAGAGCTCACAGAACAGTAATGGTTTCTAGGAACAAGTGTAAAATGACATGGAGCTTCAGAAGAGATGTGAGATCTTGGTTCAATCTCCAAATGCTGTAAAGCTCAGATAATGGCCAGACGGGCAATTTCCAGGCTCTCTGTTCCAGCTTGGTGTCTGGGAAGGAACCAAGGTCACATTACAGCTAAGAAAGCTGGTTTTTTTCTATTGCATAGCTTAAGGCATTTTCCTTTTTGGATCAGGATGAATCTAGCATCTTCTAAAGTTTCAGAGGGAAACAGAGGTGGGCAGGGAGAGGGTTAAAGATTTGACCAGAGCAGAACAGAACAAGAGAAAAAATCAGACTGTGAGCACCACCTGCTCTTGCACACCTTGTTGGCCAGCCCAGAACACTGAGCTTGAGCCAAGGGAACTGCTCCAGAGAAAACACGGGTACAGCTCACCAGCATCCTTGCTGCTCCACAGTGCCGGCACCACTGGGAGTTCTTGGGACCTTTGTAGGCAGCAGCTCATCCTGCCAAGGGCCAGCAATAGCCAACGCTGCAGGTGCTGCTCACTGACAGCACTCCCACGAGGGACTGGTGGGAAGCAGCACGTGCAGCAGTACCCACTTCTGCTCTTGTCGCTTACCTGGGGAGTAGCTTCCTCAGGTGGCTGAGCTGGTTTGCCTGAAGAAGTGATTCTACTTTGTATAAAGGAGTGCAAATAAAATGTGTGCAATGTATTCCATTGAGTGGGTGCCTAAAAATGGTCTGTTACACAGCAAACCCTGCCTGGACTGGATTTTATCGAAAGCAACAGCGATCCTATGAAAAACTTCAAATTTGATAAATCAGCTCTATCTCCCGTCCCTTGAGGAAATTATTTCCAGTCTAAAACTGGTCCCCGGGACTCACAGCTTTAAAGTCCCAACAGGATAGACTACGGAGGGAGTGGCCTGATCACTGTGAGTGCTGCTGTAACGAGCTGCAGCTTGCCAGCTAGCCAGGCTCTTCGGCAACAACTGCGGACTGGGGGTTTTACCTCCAAGACGTGTTCTCAGAGTGGCATCTACCCGTTCCTCATGTCCAGGGGTGCTGAAGACAAGCCCTGTCAGCACCATCCCCCGTCAGTTCAGTGGGTACAGCCCCGCATTTTTCTCCACTCTGCAGAGCTGCCACGCCGGGAACAAGTCACCACAAAGCCTTTTCCTCCAGGCTTTACCTGTGCTCACGGAGAGAGCAGCCCTGCCAGGCTCGGGAACATGGCTGCAGATACAACCTGGCTCTGCTGCCAGACCGTCTGCTGACAGAGTGACTGTTTTATGTGGCTGTAAGAGCAGCTATAAGCACAGCTGTCTGAAACGCAGCAAAATCTATGATGTGTGTTTTTAAGCTCACTGACAGCTGGCAGTGCTACGCTGCAGCTCATTCCTTCTTTTACACAGTTTAGCTAAAACACTTCTCTGTGATCACCCTGATTTATCAACAAACAGCAATTTCTGGAACAATTTAAAAGCATTCCCAAATAGGCAAGAAGTGGTCAGCTCTTCGAGCACTCAGCAATCTGGGAGCTCCCAAGTAAGCAGTCAGCTGCAAATGGATGAGGACAGCTGAAGGGAGGACCAAATGCCCTCTCTGGCCACCTCTTGGGGAGGACAGGGCTGTGGATCCCATTGGGATGGGGACTCTGAGGCAGGGGTATCTGGGCAGCTGTAGAACGTTACCCGTGGCTGGGGGTTTAAATGGTTTAAAGCTGCCTCAAGGTGTACACTTCTGCACTGATAGGGAAAAGAGGTGACTTGGTCCCTACACAGTGCTGCTCCTCAGTCAAGGAAGCCACACTGAAGGGGATCTCCTGCAACTGAGTCTCACTTCCTAGGCATGGGAAACCCTGTGCATCCCAAGCCTGCACAGGTATATCTAAGACAACAGCTTGCTGTACAGCTGTACACTGTAACACAAGGCGTAGCAAGAAGGCACAAGGGCAGATACCATGCCTGTCCCCATGCTCACCTTCCCTTCTGCCTGCAGAGCAGATGTCAGCAGCCATCATGGGGATCCACTCTCCTGTGCATCACTTGCTGCTCAGACAAGTTGCATCCATATCATCCTCCTAAAGTGCCAGTTGCAAGGCAGAGGTTTACTTTATAAATACCTTTTTTTAAAAGCACCTGAAGTGCTAACACTGCAGCAAGAGGACATTTTCACCCCTTTCCTGCAAAAAATAAACTGGGCAGTATGGGCTGAGCAACAACCTGTGTACGTGCTGTGTGGTTAACTGGAATGAAGGACAGATACAAAGCACTTTTTAAACAGGTTCCTTTACCTCAACCCAGATAAATTGTGCATCTACCTCAATAACTCCCTGCACTCTAGTCAGCAGCCCCTATGTTCAGCTTTTTCTGCCTGAGCTGCTGTCGTGCGACTGACTCACAGCTTGGTTGAGAAGAGCCTGGCGCAGGTATGTGAGCCAGATCCTCCAGGCAGCATCCCTGGAGCTGCAGAAGGTGCAGAGCCCTGGGCCAGACCCCTTCACCTCCTGCCCACTGGACCCTTGCTGCTCCGAAAGCCAGCGACGCTGAGCAGCCATGCTAGGAAGCTAAAATAGCACATTGGGAATAAATTTGAACTGAGGACTTCAGCATTGCCAAACCCCAGCATTCAAAAATCATGAGTCAAACTCCCCAAAACCATGGGACCAGCTCAAGAAACCTGGTTTTAACATGATTTCCACTGCCTGATGTTCTCAAAAATGTTGGGTGCCTGCATAGGGTATTTTTAAGCTCCTCTACTACCACGAGAGCTAAATTCTGGCTTGTTTTTATTTTTCCATTTAGAAGCAGTTGAGGGGCAGCAAAACAACTGTTGCATTTTACAGGTTGTTTGGGCTGGACTTGCTTTCTCTTGGGTAGGGGCTACAGCCAGCTCAGAGATGGAGGACATGGCTGATCTCCTTGCTGGTGGGTGCTGCAACTGAGATACTCTGCTGTTAAGCACAGACCTGCCCATCTCCTCTTACAAGCTCCAGCTCTTTAGAGGGTAAACTCAGAATGTACAAAATTCAGGTGCCCCATTTTGCACATCTGAGCCAAGGTTTCCTTTTGTGCAAGGAGCTGCAGTGGTGCTGCACTGCTGAAAACCACCAATCCCAGTCTTGGCTCATCCTCTCCTGCTTGCTGACCCCACTCTCACCATTGACTGTCCCTGGCTGTTCCAGCTTGGTGGAGCAGCTGATTTCCCGGGGAGGAAGAGGGAGTAACTAGGGCTTTTCACACACTTTGTGAGCTGGGCATCTGTTATTTTTCAAAACTCTAAAACATTTTAACGGAAAACTGTCCTACAAAAATAAACCAAAAAACAACCCATGAAACCGGAAATGTTTCAATCTGACATCCTTAATTAGAACCACACTCTTTAGTACATAAAGGAGGAAGTTAAAACAGAAATGTACTTTTGCACATTACAGACAGGATTATAATAAACACAAAGCACTGCCAAGAAAGAGGCATTTTCGAGGCTGAAGGAGATGCCTCCAGCTGCACTCAGATAGTGTCAGAGGGCTTGTCCACACTGCTGGGTGTCATTGCATTTGAACACGATAGTGAACCAGGCTACATGGATGAGGAAGGCAGCAATTATCGGCACAGACCACTAGCACTGTGGCAACGACCACAGCCCACCGGGGTCTGTGAACTCCACTGACTTCCCACAGATCCCAGACTCTGGCCTTAATCTGTAAAATATTTGAAGGAACTGGCCCTGGCTCTTCCTGCTCCTCTGGGCTTGATGATACAGCTCAGCTGGAGGGACCCGGTTTGGCAGGAGCTCTCCCCAGTTAACCTTTGGGGGAATCTTGTACCAAAGTACACAGGGTGGAGTCTGAACCTGATTTTGGAGACATGGATGAATGGCTGGAAAAGGCCAGTGTCATCAGCCTGATATCCTGCACCACACAGCCCAGGATGCACACAAGGAGCGCAGGAGTCAGTCAAACTCAGTCCCTCAGTAGGACAGAGCAGATCTTCTGTAAAGGTATCCATTTCCAGCACAAAATTTGCTGCAAGTGTGGAAATCAGCCTATCACTTTGTAAAATTTTGCAGTTTTTTAATATCCATGCTTAAAATAAGCTGGCCTCTAGTCCAAACTCACCTGTTTTAGCTTTCTAGGGACTAGATCTTGCTTTGCCCCTGGCTGCTAGGTTTTTGCTTCTCCTGGATAGCTTGAGATTAAGATCGAGCCTCCTCTAAATAAACTCCCATGAAGCAGCACTTGTTTCAGTATTTTCACAGAAATGCAAGTTCTTCCAAGCTTCTGCAGCTCTGCTGTCCTACAAGGCTTACCAAGTTGTGCCATCCCACAACTGCTGTGAGCAGCATTTAGGATCTCATGAAACAATATTGATGTACTGAGGGAGAACAGTTCTGCTCAGACTACTGCTCCTCTGCATCAGTCACAGAGCTGAACTCGAGTTCTGCTGCCCAGAATACAAGGTCTGCTGCAGAGAGGGTGCTGCAAAATGTAGTGACTGGGTGAAGATGACTCTTCAACTTAGCGACCAGTTGTTCAGACCTACATCTGAAGGGAGTTGTTAGTTCAGACCTACATCTGAAGGGAGTCACTCAGAAATGCTAGTGGGTGTTCTACCACCAAGTGAAGGCTTGGGATATGACTAAAGGAAAGAGAAGTTGTGAGAGGCTCAGAGAAAAAATCTGAGTGAGAATACAAATTCTGATCATGTTATACATCTGCACATAAATGCCAGGAGAACAAAGGATAAACAAGACTGCTTTAAAGCCCTCATATACAACTACAGCATTTGGTCTCACTCATGCTTCATGGAAACGCATCGTTCGAGAGGAACAGTGACAGAAGAAAAATGCAATTTTGTTAAGAAACAGAAGAAGGAAATAGAAAGTTTGGGGGTTCTGAAGGAAGAATATTTTGGGCTTCAAGAAGAGGTGAGAAACACTCTTGGTGCATGTCCCCAGGGACAGAGAAAGAGACAAGGGGTACATGACATGTCTCACAGAGCTCCATTAATCAGAAACAAGACACAGATGATCATAGAATCATAGAGTGGTGGGGGTTGGAAGGGACCTCTGCAAATCATGTAGTCCAACCCCCACTGCAGAGCAGGATCTCCTAGAGCAGACTGCACAGAAACATGTCCAGGAGGGTTTTGAATGTCTCCAGCAACAAAGACTCCACAATCTCCCTGGGCAGTCTGTGCCAAGGCTCTGTTACACCTACTGTAAGAACTCTTTTTCCTTATACTCCTATAAATTGAACCTCCTATGCTCTAGTTTAAACCCATCGCCCCTGTCCTATCACTGAGAACGGCCTGGTCCCATCATCCTGAAACTCACCCTTTAGATACCTGTGAGCATTTGTGAGATGCCCTTTGGAGTGTCCAAACAGAGCAGCGAAATAATTGAAGTTGGTAGGATCAGGTAGTTTTAATTACCCTGGCATCTGCTAAAGACAAAGCAGGCCAGGTCCCAGACACATCAGGCTTCTGGAATGCACAGCGAAAAGTTGTTCTGGAGAAGGGAAAGTAGCAGGGGAAGGGATGTTTATTGTTTGGATATTACTGATACAGAAAGCTGATTAGTAGCCCAAAACTGGAAGTAGATTTGAGTGCATGCGGTTACATAACCAGAAAGTTCAGCAACTTGAAGCAGTGAAGGCATGAGAGCAAGGGCTTAAAGATAATGTATTTCGAAAAGAGCAAATTTGAACAAATTCAGGGCACAGGTCAAGAGGATCTCTGGGGAAGGGAGTTTAAGGCAGCATTTCTCAACCAGTGAGACACGGAGAGGCAACAGCTGTGCTGTGGGTCCAGAGGAGAGAGCTGCACAAAGAACAGCAGGAAATACCCTGCAAGAAGATAGGAATTGGAGGAAGGAAAGGGAAAATATCGATCTGTAACACACTGCAAAAGGGTGGACAATGTATTCACACGGAGACAGCTCGCTGCTTTACTGTTCATAGAAACAATTAGCTGCGACACGGCTGTTAATCACTTGGAGCCTGGAACAGAAGCAGTCCTGAGGAGGGAAGGAGCAGATGACAGACCGCTTAGGAAATGTAAAGAACAGAAGTGCTGTTATCACTGTCAAATCTGTGTCAGATTGTTTTGTCAAACACAGCAGATTCATATGTATTCAATAAAGAGATTTCTGCATTTTGACCCAGAATTTTGCCATGATCAGCAATCACTCTCTTGCAATGATGCTGCGCTTTGCTGACATAGTTTTACTCCTGATGTACTTAGAGTGTGCTTGTTGCTTTACTCCCCCAGACACACAAGCATTCACAATACCCTCACTGTTTGCCAGCATCTCCTCCATCTCTACTGCAATGAAGACATCCCTTGGAACTAATTTTCTTTATCCTTTTAAGGTGTGACTCCTTGTGAACAAGGATGACTCCTTGTGAACTAAGGATCTGAAGTGGCTCAGGGAAACTCTGTAGAAGTTCCACACCCCTTTATCTTCCTGGAGAGTAACCCAAAGCCAGCTCAGTCATGGGTATTAACACTGCAGATACACAGACTTACGTGGGAAGGATGTTCAATTTCACAACAATTTCCCTGAGCCACTGCTGCCAGCACAACTCTTTCACATCAGTTAGCACATCCTTGGTCATTGCAGAGATGGAGAGGGGTGCTCATAGAGCCTGCCAGGACAGTAGCTACAAATATCATCCCTTAATTGTATCATGCCTAGAGGTGGCTGTCAAAAATGCAGGGAGCCACATAGGCAGAAGAGGAATGTGAGAGCACAGCTTGCTCTTAGTATGTTGAACTCCTCTGAACACACAGCAAAAGGCTCTGCCACAAGTTGCTGCAGCCAGTGAATGGGTTTCGATGTCAGATGTTAGCTCTTTTGCGGAGACAGTCTCCTCATGTTTTCAATACATCTGTGTGCTCAACTGCTGAGTGACCTATAGTACTGCCCTCCCTCCTTCTTCCCTCTTACTACTGGAACGCAAATCCTTTGACCGAAAATACATCATACTCTGGAGCTAAAGAGTCGTATTAAAATCGAGTATATGAGGTGCTGGATTAAGCTAATGGTGTCATTGGCTTGCCTTCTGGGAGAGGGATCTGAGATTTTTGCAGTGTACTTGTCAGATATTTAAACTTACTCAGCTAAACAAATAACCACCGTTAAGCCTCTAAAAGGGATTCTGCCCCCAGCTAGAGCAGACAGCCTTCTGAGACAATTCTTGGGGATAAAGGTTGATCTAAAGAAGCCCAGTTTCTCAGGGTTATCTTTCTGTATGTAGGATAATCTCCGCCAAGAAAAAAAAGCATGGAAAATATTAAAATCAACTTATTCAAATAAATGCCCCCAGAAGTGCTTGGCAGTGTCTAATTAAGTAATTCCACCCGAGAATCCCCTCCCCTCTGATTGCACACGCGATATGCACACTGGATCCCACCTTTGGTGAACGGGGACCATGTGGGCAGCATTAGAAGAGGGAAGTGCAGGAAGAGGTGAGCCCAGCAAAAGGCAGATGGACACACCATAGCATGCTGGGGAAGATTAAAGGGAGATGAAAAAGGGGGGAAGGGAAGGGAAGGAAAGTGTTGGCAATTAGATGAAAAGATTAAGTCTTGTCCTAGGAGGGAGTGTTTCAAAAGCAATTGCTTTCCAGCTCAGCAATGACCTTGGTCCATTTATTGCCGTGAATGTTGGAGGCCTGATCCCATGAAATTAGGCTGGTTGTGCATGATCGTCCTTTCAGATCTGAGAAATGTATTTATGCTCACAGCACTTAGAAATGACTCAACAGATTCCCACTCAAATTTCAGGTCATCTATCCAAGGCCTCTGTCTGAAAATGTAGCGTAAGGAATTCGCATTTTAAAGAGATGATAGGATAAAACTCTAAACTCTCAAACCAGATTTGCAAACACTGACCTGAGCTTCCACATGCCCTGACGTTATATCAGCACCAAGGAGACAAACAGAGTGAGAAGCCAAATACCAGGAGGACAAGTCAGGCACCCAGAGCACCTCCTGGAGAGAAAAGAGAGACGGAGCAGAGTGTGCCCTGGATGAAGGCAGAGGTGCCAACAAACTTGGGCAGCCCCAGCCTCATCCCAGCAGCACCCACCAGACCTGGTGGTGGTGCTCTGCTGTGCAACAGGACAGCTTTGATCACAAAGACAGATAGCAACGTAGATTACAGTGCTTTACGAAGGAATGTGAAACATTCTGTGTGCATGTGTGTAGAAACAGATGACTACATCTTTGAAGAGCACTTCTGGCTACCCAGTCAAGATGTCACACTTGTGCACACAAGTCCTAGCAGGAAAAACCTCATAAGCATGTAGCTGTTAGAGGGGTGTGAAAAACATCATCGGCTTGCCGACGGCTCTTCACCCAAGCACAACTCAGTCACCTCTTTCCTGAGCAACCTACAGTGCCCTGGAGGAGTTCTGGCAATGCTGTTGATGAGCATGCTCCATGAGGGCATCGGCTGGGGTATTACACTGAGATCTGGGTTCGTAGTCAATGTGTTTCCTATATATCCTGTTCCTTGACACAAGAGGTGCTGCAAGTCCTATCAGTGATGATTTCCCACTTCTTGAAGGATGGAGATCTGCAAAATTTCCTCAGCCTCTCAATGGCTCCTTCCCAAGGACAGACTCCTAGGAGGTGCAAGCTATTGGCAGCTCAAGGGCCCAGAGGAGCTGCTGACCGTGTTTAGGCCACAGTCCAGAAGACTTGATTTCATCCAGGATAAGTGGAGCTGTTTTATTTACTCTAACGGTCTCACGGCGAGGGAGGAGTGCTCCCTGGCTGCCTGTGACAATCACAGTTGTGTTCCAGACACGGGGTCCAACGCACAGTCGTACTCTAGAAAACACTGCTCGAAGGGACAAGGCATACATCCTCATGTACCACCTGGAGGCAGGATTTCAGCGAACCCGTGCTGCTTCACCAGGGACATTTATTCTTCTCTTAGACTTCTTGTCTTACTCTGTCTCTTCTCCAGTCAGGTTAGCCCATGCAGCTACTCCACATCATAATACAAGGCTGAGCCTCCCGTCTCCAACAATGGCCAAGACGAGACACCTGGAGAAAAATGCTAGTGGGGCAACCACATCATGACACCTTGCAGGGTACACTCTCAGCCTCCAGGAATCAGTGCCACAGGGCTCAAGACTCTTAATGATCAAATCAAAGCAATAGCAAAAGCCAGTAAATAATGATAGCATAATGATGACAAATTCACTTCAGAATAACCTGCTGTCCTGTCTAAAGGTCTAGAGAGAGCAGGATGTCCTAGTTTGCACGAAACAGCAAGACTCTGCTGAGCCCTCAGATCAGACTCATGCCAAATTATAAATAAAGATCCAAGAAGACTTCACACAAATACTGAGGCAATGACTAGATAAATGACTTATGAAGTGCACAGTGAACGCCTGCAAGGCTGACCAAATGGTGGAGAAGCTTTTAAGAACTGCAGAAGCTTTCCAGAGGAACAGAATCTAAGGAGTGCCAATTTGTGTCAAAGATTTTCCATCTGCGCACAAATAAATAAATAATGACAGGGAGAAGTCAGTGTTGTCCATCCCAGAGCCCTGTGTGGGTGTAGCTCCTCCAAAGCAGAGTCTGTGCTGGACTCAGCGAGACTGAAGCGTTGCAGATGGACAGTAGTAGTCATCCGCAGGAATTCTGCATTAGAGGTCCAGTTCTGCCCCTAAAATTAAAACTGTGTCTTCTGTGTGTCCCAGGTACTTTTTGCACCAGCACAACATTCACTTGCCAGAGAGGGAGCAACAAAATCCCTTAGGTAGAGCATAGGCTAGGAGGACAGTGAGAACAAAGGAACAAGAAAAGAAGATGCAAGACAATAAATAGAAGGGGAAAAGCAATCCATTTATCAGCCGAGCCATGCACCCCAGCTCCCATCACATCCCACTCCTGCTCACCACAGCACCGCCGCATAAGGACACCAGCCTTGCCACCCACTGACGCATTTGCAGAGGGAGCAGAGAGGGAGGAATGGCAGGCAGAGAGAGGACGAAGGCAAGCCAACAGTGCGGGAGGGAGAAACATTTTGGGGTTTATTTTTCACACAGGATTCACAACATTCCTCAGAAAATTTAATTTTGCTGTCCTGTTCTTGTTTGCTAACCAGAACCAATTTAATTTTAAAACAACACGCAGAGCCAACAGGGGGAAAAACATTTTGCAATGGCTCTTCGCTCCCACTTGGAACGGCCAGCACGGCTTAACTCGTTCAGCTCCCGCGGCCGTAACATCAGCTCCCAGGGAGCCAGGCCACCAGCATGGGACTCCCCCGCCAGGAGGGAACAGGGGACTTGCTGGTGCAAGCAAATGGCATGACACAAATGGCTTTTTTGAGTGGCTTGACAAATCCTGCCCTGTGCCACTGTGGAGGCTGGAGCTGGTGGAAGAGAAGAGCAATTTATTTGTGTGGAACCTCTTCCTCTTGCCCTGCTTCCAGCTCAACAGTTTTCTCCATGGTTCATAGACAAAAAATGGCTTGCTACCACATCTAACAAAAGGCAAAAAGCCCCTATTCCTCTTCCACCACTGCAACACACACACTTCTCGTACCGGCCTGTGTGTCTGCTGTGGTTTTGTGCCTTGTTGTGACAGTTTGGTAAACAAGCTGATAAAAATCAAGAGCCATTCAAAGGCAAGGTTAACACACTCGTGGGCAACCTGGCTGGTCAGAGAACACTAGAAACTCCAAACATGTTGCTTATGCTGACCATCTGCATGAGCTTATTCAGACTAAAATAACCAAGTGTGTTTCCTGATCTCTGTCAACGTAAATAGAGCCATTAAGCTGCTAGGCTGTTTATATTCTGGGAAACAGTCATTGCATTCATCCTGACTGCTCCTCATCCTGCAGCCACAGTACCCCTGCACTGTGCTAGCAGCGGTTCTGGTGCAGCCCACAGCCCCACTGGCCACTTGTTAACACGAGGCACTGAGACCCGCTGTGTCTGTGCCACAAAGCCAGTGGAAGGCTCTATGCAAATATGACATCTTGCTGTGCAAGTCTGGTTTGCTGTCTAGAAACAAAGACACACTTGAAGGATCCCGCTCTCCCAGTTGTAGTGTCTGGCAGGCAGAGGAAGGACCATTCACGTTTTTAACAATTATTTCTTTGCGCAGGTACAATTGTGAATATTAGAGCAGAAAAGAGTTGGAGCTTGCAGGCAATGTGCTTACAGTAGCTCTGTCTCTGCGTCATGCAAGAACCAACACTCCAACACACAAAGATGTGAACACACGAAGATGGCACAGCCTCTGTCCCACAGGATTTACGCCCTGGGAAAGGAGGGGACGGTACCATCTGTAAGTTGTTGCATCCCAGAACACTGGAGCCAAACGCTGTACTCTTTTGGCCAAGGCAACCCATCTGCTCATAGAGAAGGGCTGAGGGTGAACATCATCCAGTTCTGGGGGTCCCACTTCTCCAACAAGCACCTTTTCGCCCATGTAGGGACCAAGCTTCTAGGTGGGGACCTTTCCACAACGTCCCAGGAACATGTGCCATTCTGGATGCTGGCCTGCATTACTGGCCTTTCCACAGCCCTAGTAGGTGCTCCCTGTAATTGTAGGAGACCATTGTTCTTTTCTTGGCCTAGATTCACCTGCAGAATTGTAGAAGAATGAGAATTCCACATTTGGAAATAATAACAAAAGGATAAAACTGGGCAAATAATGGTGCAGGCCAGGTCACACATTCCCATTTTATTAGACTCAAGCCCTCCTGAAAGAATTTCCTTGAATCTGCGTGTACTAGCTAAGTGCAAATACTTTTTAGAGGACATTCCGTTTCACAAGATGGAGGGGCTCCGTTTCTGCAGGAGGGTTACATCATAAATTATCCATTAGAAGTTCAGCAAGTTTTGCCTTTTCGCTGTCTAGCATAACAGCTCCGGAGCTGCCCCCTCGGCTCAGCTTGGCAAGCCAGCCCCGCCGCGTCACGGTCCCGTCAGAAACGTTCCCCCTCGCAAAGCCAGACCGTCGCATCTCTGAATCGCTGCTCTTCACGGCTTAGAATAACCCTTTCTCCTTTGTACATAGCTCTTCCCTGTCATCTCCCTCTGCTAACAATTAACTTGCTCAGGACCCAGAACAAAACACAACATGGCAGATAAATCCACCACACCCTAACGTACTGATGGGCAGTTCTGCTTAGCCCAGCTTTGTGCCCAAAGGCAGCCACAGCAGAATGCCCACGCGGTATGAACGTAGATGAGAAAGAAGCAAGTACGAGTGAGTTTGCTTTAGCTGCTGGTGGTCTGCCAACCACATCATACGTAAGCGTTTAACAACGGGGCTCGTGAAAACGAGCGCACCAGTATTTGCTTTCACCTTGACGTTCAAGGCATCCAAGCTATGCCGGCATGGCTTCTAAAAGAGTGATTTTGTTTTTAAAACCAAATACGTTTTCACACTTGTTTGTGAGCAACAGTGAGGTTGGATTCACTGCAGGACACCATATGTCCAAGGGAACCATCCTGCCTTGATTGTTAAACATGTGCCAGGAACCATCACTGGTTCCAGAGCTACTCACCCACTGGGAGAGAGCCCTGTAATTATGGGGGTACGTTAACGTTATGTGTTAGTAACTTGGAACATCAGCTATCCTGAAAGTTCAGAGAATCTGAAAAATGTAAGTATTTTGATAAAGCTAATCAGTTTACATGCCAACTTTAATTCAACTCCAAGTAAATCAGGAGGGCTTGCCTTATTATGCCAAGACACTGCTGAAGAAATAGAAAGCACCGCAGCATAAGCACTACAGAGTCGGGCAGAGGATGCCAGCACGTGGCGCATTTCATCTGCCCCTCTGTATCTAAAAGAGTTAAAGAATTACTTAGTGCTTTGCAGAATAAACTCTAAATATCCTTGCAACCCCTCGGGTTCACTGGAGGGGGTGAGCAAGGGACTTTCAGTGAATAAGGGATGCCGATGGCTGGGCTGTGTGCTTTAATCATGTCCAGCCTTTCCCATTTGGGGTGCCTGTATCAAGTGTCTGTCCAACCAGGACACACACGTGGCTTAGGTGAAACAGCTGAAACTTGTGCACTGGAGAAAGAAAACTTCCCCAGGTTGTGCGTGTGATGCCTCTGAAGACAGGAGATTAATGGGAAGCGATGACCAGCGATGTGTTGGTCTCTACCATGGGACATCCTGTGGCACACAGTGGTGGGGTGACTGGGAAATGGGCCACCTTGGTTCAGAGTTCTAGCTCAGATCTTTGGTCACAGAGAGGATGCCATCCCCTGCCTAGGGTCAGGTCCTGCTCAGAGGACAACTTACCCAGATGGGAGAGTTGAAAGCAGCAGCTCCAGTCTGTTCTTAAGTGTGAGGCAATGCTTCATTGTCAAGAAGGCTGTGCTGGCCAGAAATGTTACTACATTATTCAGCATTAAGAAAAATTTTCCACTTAAGAACAGACACAAGCTTGAAGCCAGTGTAAAAAGCACCCTTTCAATCAGTAGTAACAATGGCATTATTCAGTCCTGCTGATGCTTCAGCAGAGATCAGTACCTCTGCCTGTATGGTTTTAATAAAAGCAGCCAAACAGTCCAGGGATGGGCTCTCCAGAAAGCCCTACGGAGGGTCTGCGTACTCGAAAGCAGAGCAGATTTGTGGCACTGAAGGTGGTACTCATGTGAACACAGTCACCCTAGGATAAAGATGTTCCTGGCACAAACTGAAGCAGTACAGAGCTGTAGGCAGTCAAGCCCCTGGAGAGGCAGAAGAGAATTATGGAGTGTTGAGCTAATTAAGTTCACAGCCTTAATTATTGGAGCACTACAGCTGATAATGCAAAACCAGCCTTGTAAACAAGCTTCTATTTTCAGCCACTTATGCCAGCAACTTTCTTCTGAAAGCATCTGCTGCAGACTTGTCCCATCCCAAGGGCATGTTCTGGAGAGTGTCAAAAGGTGCTCTGCAGCCCTGTAGCATCAGGTAATTAAAGCAAAAGACATCTTGACAATTTCCATGTTTAAACAAATAATGAAAACATTATGGAACATTTCAAACTCATATGTGGGTTGGATCATGCGTGGCTTAGCTGCTGCTGCAAAAGCCAGAATTGGGTTTATATAGCTTCCATGCTCAACCTTTGCCTTCTCTTCTAAGCATCCTCTCCTGAGATCAGAGGAACAAGAGGCAGGTCACACGCAGACACTCTGCTAGCCCCAGGAGAACACAGATGGAGCCACAGCCTCACACCTTAACTAGCCTCATCCTTCCGGCCATGCTAAAACATCTTTAGAGTCTCTAAAGCTGGAGGAACCATCAGATGGCCTTGTCTGACCTCTTGTACATCACACGCTATAGTATTTCACCCACTTATCCATGTGCCAAGCCAAAAAAACACAGATTTGGCTGAAGTGTATTTTCTATAAAGGCCTCCAGACTGAATATAAAGCATTGCAAGATGAAGAAGAGAAGCTACTTCTATTCCTTTTTTGTTTTATTCTATTTCCTTAGGTAGTTTATGCAGACAGCTAAATATTTGTGTCCCATTCCTATTTGCAGTTCCTTGGTTTTGGCTTCCAGCCCTGGTTCTCGTTCTGCTTTAGCCATTAGATTAAGAGACTTTGCAGTAGATTGTGGGTTTGGGGTTTTTTTGTGAAAACACACAAATCAAGTAACTTTTTCGTGGTCTTTTTTATACAGTCAACTGACCAAAATTGTGAAGGCTTCTGCACCCTTCACATGGTGAGCCAGTACCTCTCAGCATCCTGTGGAGAACCCTCCACTCCTCCCACCTGCACTCACACAGGCAAAAGAGCAAATGAAATGTGTTCAGTAGATACAGTGCATGGGGACTCCAGGGAGGAACAGATGAAGTGGAATGACAAGTCTCAGTCACAAGAAAACATCAGGAGAACTGGAGCTTGCACGAAACCCTGCCCTGTTGAGTGCCAAGACCTCCAGTTACAGCAACATACAAAGTGCAACCCTGCTCATGCATGTGATTCACACGTCAATGCACAGAAGATGAACCTTCAAAGAACCCCCAAACAACTCAGTCTGTATGAAGCCACAAAAGGCAATCACACCATCTAGGCTACCCTCCCACTTAGCCAAAGTCAGGTCCCAGAGCCACCTTCACTGAACTCACTAATGTGGATTTTACTCAGCAACAACAAGCACGAGAACGTTTTTTGGTGAATGGAAAATACCAGACCCACTGTTATCTTGCTGCCCTCTCCGCAAAGGGTTAAACGTTTCCTGGGGCAGGGTGCAAGCAATGATCTAAGGGCTTGGGAGCCTCAGACACAGGACAGCTGCAACAAATGGACTATCGTGAGCTGTCAACAAGTGAACAAAGACATCAAGTATGAAATGGGATTCTTGGGCATTAAAATACACACTTCACAGTTCCCACAGCAGATGGCGATTTATAACTCGCCCAATTATCCCTGTCTCATGCTGATGTGTAGCAGAAATGTTAATGAAGGAACCAGAGAGCTAACGAGAGACAAAAATGGAGACATCTCCACATGGTCATGCATGCTATGACATAACAGCTACTATGATCTGCCAAGGAAACCAGTGCTGGACAAATGGGGAAAAGAACTTAGAAGAGGACCAGGAGACCTATTTTTGATGTTAGTGGCTCTTTGAGAAACAGGCAAAACCAAGATGCTGCACAAAAGCCCTGCGAGTGTGGCACTTAATTGAAAGGACTTAGTCATGAAGCAAGGAACATGAAATGACACGTTGAAAAACATATTTTCTGGAAAAGGTTAGCCTGAGCTGCTTCATAAATAACATGACAGCAGAGAGAGTGTCTAGGATCCAGGGGTCACCAGGAGCTCACTGCCGCTTCTTTAGGAGGTCCAGGTTCTCTTGGATCTCCTGAAGAAGCCCCTCAAGCAGTAGGTGTGAAATCAGTTAGGCATAGACCAGCAGAGCTCTGTGCCTTCCTCCGTCAAGCACCACGCAATAAAACGAGAGGCAGGGCTGGTGTTACGGCCACATTTATTCAGAACAGGTGTAAGGGCCAGAGGCAAAATGGTCTGGGCCCCTGACCCAGCTCTTCCTCAGTGGCACACGGAGGCACCTGGCACACAAAGGTGTGATTTTAAAATCATGAGTGAGTAGCACGAGGGTCAGAACAGGAATTGTAATTTCTAGCATAACTTCTAACGAAAAGAAGCAACGAGATTACATTGAGACCCTCATACAGCCAAAGCACACAGGGTGTCCGCCTCTACACTGCGTCAACAGAAACTTCCTTCAGACACCAGGAGGCACCAACATCCCGAGAGGGACGAACTCATGGTGGGTGATGCTCACAGCCAACTCCTAGGTATCCATATGCACTTTCTCCAGCTGGACTCTTCCCTAAGTGTGAGGTTTGTGTTTGCATATTCCTTCCCATATCCCTTCACTGTCTGCCAGGCTTTCTGCTGCAGGAACATCTCCACTGCTTGTCGACTTTTTGCCCCTTACATTCTTTCCAAAGTCTTGCACCTGCCAGTCACCCATCAAGTTACTTAAAATAAAACCTTCCGTTTTTCCTCCCAGAATACGATAAGCAGTGGAATCACAGCAAGAGCCTCACGCCTAAGCAACCACTAGCCATTACTGGAACCAGCAGCACCAAGTCTCCTCTTCCTGTCGTTATTATCCCCAAAACCACCACAGCTAAACTGCTACTAGGAGGAATGCTCCTTTGCATATAATGCCAAGCTTATTTCTGAACATATAAAATTTCATGTCCCTCCCTCGTTAGTTTCTCGCCCACGTGCTTAAATGCTGAGCACCTAAGGCCTGCACGTCTGCCTTGATGAGAGATGCACTGTGGCAACTCAATCCCCAGGGCGCGCGTAGTCCGTTTGTCCTTCCTTGCAACAAGCTGAAACGATAACTTTCCCCAGCACGAAGTGTTATTCTCCGCCTCGTCTTTTCCATCACCCTGGTCGTCCCATGAGATAAATCATGGAATGAGCTCAAGTCCCAGCTTTAACACAGATTGTATCTAACTTTCTGCTCGAAGACTTCGTCACTGGGAATGGGGCTCCTGCAGTGCCCAAGGAGGTGGCTACCAGAGAACTGTGTTCCCATCTAAAGGGCTGACAATCCAAACAGCACAAAACCAAATGGCACTGAAGCTGCTGGCACTGAATTCTAGCATGAGAGGCACTGTTTCCTTAGGAAGCCAGTTTGAGGAACACATGCCATGCGGGGTCCCCATCCTCAGGCACTCGCAAGCCTCACAGCCCTGTGGGCGGGCAGGAGGCAGCGTTGATGTCACGGTGTGGCAAAGCACGTGGCATTGCTCCAAGCCTATGGAAAGCCACCAGCATGAATCTGTCCCAAAAAGTCCCAGCCAGTGTTTCTGCAAAACATAAACCCCTTAAATGTCATGGTTCTGGAACTTCAATCTGCCATTTTAAAGCAGCTTAAATTTGATGCAAACACAAATAAAAACACCATCCACAGGCTTTGCTGCGGCAAAGCAGCTGGGTTACAAGTTGGATGATTCACTTAGCAGGACCTCAGTCTTGCGGTGCTGTTGAACAAGGACAGATGGATGGCAGGAGCACCACTAATGCAAAACCTACCTGCCAAAACTGCCAGGTTGTCTCTATTTACTGCTCAGGGTACTAACAAGTCTGACACGGGGAAAACCACACTTATGAAGGCAATGTGAGCAGCCCAAATGCATGAGGTAATGACTGTGATCATTTCTGGGTTTGGGACACGACTGACCCAAGTCAACACACAGCTACGTGACACACAGCCCCTCCCTGGGATTTGCACTCGTGGGAATTCACTAAAGATAAAGATTTTATTGCATTTTGCTTTGTTTCAGGGATGGCTAAATTTATGGCCATGAATAACACGTACAGTTAAGCAAGAGAGGTAAGCGAATGTCACGCATGAATCCAGAAACCAGCAGTCACTCACTTGGAGAGGGCTGGGGAAACAGCAAAAAAACAATCTTTGAAAGGAAAGGGGAGATGTACTTACATCTTAACAATTACCAGTATGTACTCACGGGCTGAGGAACTACACACCAGTACATTAAACAAGTGCTCGTGCTTGGAGCAATGGGCACATGAGCACAGATTGCTCAGAGGTGGGATAGCAGGGGGTAAGGTGACCCAATGCCCAGGTCACAGGCTGGGGACACAATGAGACAGATCTGACCGCCACCTTGATGATGGAGGCATCTCTGTGCTGACATAGTCCTGGGCTGAGTTAAGTCAGAGTGAGAAGCAGATTGGAGGCTAGTAGTGGAGAAGGGACATGACCAGTCTCACCGAAGCCCGGTTGTGCTGCGTTTGCAGCAGAAGATCCTGCTGACCTGGCACAGCTGCCTCATGACTGTGATGGATATGGGTGGTCATGCTCAGGTGGTGACAGCAGAATTGCTTGCTCTCAGCCAGGAGCCTTCTGCTCCTGCGCCACAAGGGAGGTCAGTGGGACACTGAGGGGTGATGCATCCAGAGCCACAGCAGCCACGCACCTTCTGGTTGCACAGCACCAGAGTAAGTGGTGCCCATTACATGTTTTTTCTGAAGAGGATTCCTGAAAAGTGAGTGCATCTCCAACAGCATCAGAGGAGAACAAAACTGATCTCTCCAGCTCAACAGAAATAATGACTGAGGGTTTGTGGAGTGACTTCCGTACTCTGGTGCCACACTAAATGATCCTTCTGGTCAGTGTTCAGTGTGGAAACAGCAGGCTAAGGCAGCAACTACACCAGAGTACATTCCCATGTCAGGGCGCATTTCTGCACCCAGTGCAGTGACTGAACATTTTTCTGCACAGCACTGGCCCCTTGGTGTCCTGGGCTAAGAATGGAAAGGAAAGAGATGACACAGCACTTATCAGATAAAGGCTCAGAATTGCTCAGGTTGGAAAAGACCTGCAAGGTCATCGAGCCCAACCTCAACCTAACTATACTACCCTATCTCTAACAACCCACTGCTAAACCATGTCCCCAAGCACCACATCCAAATGATTTTTAAACACTGTCAGGGGTGGTGACTCAACCCCCTCCCTGGGGAGCCTGTTCCAGTGATCAACAACCCTTATTGTAAAGAGGTTTTTCCTGATATCCAACCTAACCCATCCCTGGCACAACTTGAGGCCACTTCCCCTCATCCTGTCCTCCTTGATCACAAGGAAGGAAGGACAGGTTGGTACATTTGTGAAAAACAAATCCCCAAGAAGCACCTTATTGCAGGGTGAAGAAACTGTCTTTTTATTCTCCAAGCTCCACAGACTGTAAACGAAAAGAAAAAGCACCCAAAACCCTAACCCCAACATAAAAAGTATAAATCGGCAAATTAAACTTAAGAGCACAATAAAGCAAGTCAAAAAGATTTTAAGAAACAACTTACTAAAGCCTTAAAAACTAATAAAAGCTTTTTTTAAACACATCAAAAGGAGGAAGCCTGCCAGAGTCTGTAAAGCCAGTAGATGGCTGAGGCTAAAAGATAAGGCTACAGCAGAAAAGCTAAATTAATTCTTGGCACGTGTACAAAGCAGCTCAAGAAGGTTCCCACAGCAGGGCCTTGCTCTGTGTGGGATGAGGCAGAGGAATGTCTCCACCACAGCAAGCACCGGCAAGAGACGCGCAACGACGAGCTTGCGGAGCCAAGCAGAACTGAGGAGTTTTAGTCCCTGCTCCTCACTGTTTCTCCCTGCAAACGAACACCACTGCCACGCCATCACAAGGTGGAAAGGCCAACTCACTAGGCCAGTGCCAGTTTCCCTGTTACACTATGTAATTAGGCAGAGGATGTCACGGACTGAAGCGCACCGATGGACTTCGTAGCCTCTGAGCTGAAAGAGCAGGAAGAAGTCCACCAGCAGCAATGAGCACCAAGCTGCAGGTGATCCACTGTCCACTCCACAACCTTCCTGCCCTAGTTCTAGGTTACAGGTGAGAGATGCAGGAGATGCCTCTGAGGGAGGGAGAAGAGCTCCCTGAAGGAGGCAAGGCTGAAGATGAACATCCGTATGTGACCTGCCATCACCCCATTAATGTTTTAAGACTGCTCCTCCAGTAAAGGACTTACAGCGCAATTTTTAGTTAAAGGATGAGGAGGAGGATGGTACTGTGAAAAAGGAAGGTTCAGAAGGATTTTGCTGTGGGTACTAGAGAGTCTAAAGACTGTGCTCTACAACCACACTAGAAATCCTTGATCATAACAAAACCTGAACCATGCACTGGTTGAAGTTCCTGGCCGCTTCAAGCACAAATGTAATGGGATTTGTTACCGAGCATATTGTGTCATCATCGTTCACATGGCGATGAAGACTAGTGACAGTACCACAGATTATGAAACTAGGACCAGGGTGCTTACCCTGAGCAACACTTTCTTGGCTTCACAGGATGCCTCCCAGGAGAGCCTCCTGCAATGCTGTCTGTAACTGGGTTGTATTGAGGTTAATACTATTTTTATGGGGAAAAAATACACAAGAATGGGAGTAGAGGAAAAATTTGGTTTCTACCTCCAGTGGTCTGGAGGTAGAAACATGTAGGCTAAGGAGAGGTGTCATTATATCACCAGACATGTGTTTCATCTAGGCTGCTCTGAGTGCCGTACAAGCCCCTTCCTCTCACCACCCGCTTGCCCTCACATATTTTTCAGCTTCGGTTTTTCATCACTGCACTTTCCCAAAGGACCAAGCTGCTAATAAGGCAAGTCTGATCCATTTCTCAAATGTACAAAAAAGGCTTTAGCCTACTGGGGCATGTGGAGCCTCATGGAGAAGCGCACTGCGTGGCCACCACGGTCCCTTGACTTTGGCAGGAACACAGCACCTAAATGGGCTCTGTGGGACACGAACCCAGAAAGACCAACACCTGAAGACTGACATTATCTATAGAAGAGCCTGATTCTCCCCCACAATCCCTTAGCAAATTTCAGGGTTCCACCAGAAGAATAGCCTACTGATTATATATTTAGTTAAAAATGTCTCACTTTCTCTAATTCACTTGGACCTCCTTGGGGCAGGAAATGAGGGCTTTCAATTCAGCTGCAGCAGAGGGAAATTTGCAGATGAATGGAAGATGGCTTTGCTCCTAGAACTGCTGGCATAATGAATCCACAGCAAGATACCAAAGAAATTCAAGCTATTCAATTTATTCCAGTGACAGATAGCACGTCAATCACCTCTTAAGCACCGGAATACATTACAAAGATTTTATTTTCTTTAAATTACAAGTTACACTCTAATTTATCAAAGCCAGGGAAATTTTTAGAGAGAGAATGAAACAAGACAAATGTACGCGCTAGAAATAAGCCTCCTCTTTATACATAAATACAGTGAAGGCGGTTAATCATTGAAACAATTTATCTGCATTGTGGAGGATTCTCCATCACATGTTATCTTTTTAAGGCAAGAACACAAAATTTTATTAAAAAGTACTTTAGTTCAACCAGAGTTTTAAGCAGCCAATCCTGAATAAGAATTTTGTTCAATGTTGTTATGCAAGACAGACAAGAGTTTCGTATTAGTGCCTACCAACCTTAAAAGCCAAGGATGATTGAAATGAGAGAGTTTTCTCCTTAAAGGAGATGATATTAAGGGCATTAAATTGTATTTCTTTGAACTACTTTGGAAATTCTTGCTTTGATATAGATACTCTTCTTCAGTCAGTGTTTATCTAGATATCAAAAGGTACTAAAACTAATCGTGGGACTTTTCCTTAACATACATTTAATATAGCACAACAGACTTACTGAAGCACGTGAAGTATCTGAGGTGTATCAGGAGTTTAGAACTTTATAAAACTATGGATTATGTACCCAGTGCTACGAATGCATTGGGGGATTTGATAGGATGTCACAGGATATTAATTCCACACACACACACACCCCCCATCACCATGGTAAGGTGAAGGGAAAGCTGCTCCACTCCCTCTAGCAACTGAGACAAAATTTAAGAGCCCAGTAACAAATTTCTGTTGGACTCGCTGGGGTCTGCATGAAGGTCCTTCTCCTCTGGTTGCACATATGTCCTTGGTTAATGCAAACAACCGCCAACAAGAAAGAATGCTGAACTTTGAGTCAGAACTAAAATAGGTAGAATAGTCAAGTATTAAATTAAACAGAGCTCTGGATCAAACTTTTCCACATTACACTGAGCGCTGGTGCATGCACACCACACAACCTCTTTTAGTCAATGCAGACACAATCATATCTGATTCATATTCCAGCCAAGGATCAGCTCTTAATTCCCTCAAACAAAATCCAGACACAAGGTGCCCCACACTGCTACACTATGCAGATTCTTAAACATTTTCCTCCATCATGTACACACTCAGGAGACACAAAAACACACCACCTCAGAGTAGGCAGACACACAGATGGCTTTGCACCACTGAGCATCCCTCTACAGCAAGGGATTTCCCCTGTCTAGTCCTTGCTCAGCAATTGCTATTTGAACTGCTCACAAATAGCCCACAACGATGAGGGAAAACCAGGTACTGCCCACAACAACCAGCCTCATAGATGACCTTCACTCTCTCAGCTGTGCTTCTGCACCAGGTATGTCGTAACACTGTTCACACCGCTACTGTGTTGGTGATCACAGAATCATTAGGGATTGGAAGGGACCNCGTTGGTGATCACAGAATCACAGAATCATTAGGGATTGGAATGGACCTCAAAAGATCATCTACTCCAATCCCCCTGACACAGCAGGATCACCTACACCAAGTCACACATGAGCACATCCAAGCGGGTCTCCAGTGAAGGAGACTCCACAACCTC
>VXBP01009763.1:0-103076 GCA_013400115.1 Rhinopomastus cyanomelas
TTCCCAGGCCACTTTTCTCATTCCCTTATTCAGCTGCTAGAAAGTCACCTGGGAGCCTCCAGACTGAACAACTCCAACTTGCTCAGCTTGTCCGCAGACATGAGGTGCTCCAGCCCTCTGATGATTGGAGCTGTTCTCTGGAGCTTTCAACCTTCCAGGAGCTCTGTGTCCTTCTGACGTTGGAGACTCCAGGACTGGACACAGGACTCCAGGTGGGGTCTCACCAGTGCAGAGTAAAAAGGAAGAATCACCTCCCTTGACTTACTGTCACTGCTGCTTTTGCTGCAGCCCAGGACACTGTTGGTTTGCTGGGCTGCGGCTCCGTTAGCCAAACGGGCCACCTCAGCACACAGGATTATACACAATGTGCACAGAACAGGAGCAATTCACTGCAGAAAGCACTACCAGAGCTGTGAGGGCTTTCACAGGCTTTAAAGTCATCAGGAGAGCTATAAAAGAAGTCCCTTCTGTAAGACAGANCTTCTCCGATTGCTGTGGAACCTCCTCTGTTGCAGCTCACACTCATTGCCCTGTCACTAGATGCCCCTGAGCAGAGCCTGGCTCCATCCTCCTGACACCCACCCTTTCCTTTTTTAAAACATTAACGAGGTCCCCCCTCAGTCTTTGTTTCTCCAAGCCCAAGAGCCCCGGCTCCCTCAGCCTTTCCTCACCAGGGAGATGCTGCCCTTCATCATCTTTGCGGCTCTAAAAGTTTGTTTCTGCCCGGTTTCGAACCGGGGACCTTTCGCGTGTGAGGCGAACGTGATAACCACTACACTACAGAAACCTCCTGCTTCAGCCTGCTGATCTTCTTTCCCTGCGTGGTCCTCTGCAAGAAGTGGATGGGACAGTAGGAACAGTCACACCTGGACAACTTGGTGATACAGCTCTCTAGAGCTACCTAAAAGGAGGTTGTACCCAGGCTGCTGCTGGTCTCTTCTCCCAAATTACTAAAGACAGGATGAGAGGAAATGGCCTCCAGTTGCATCAGGGGAGATTTAGATTGGATCGTAGGAAGAAGTTCTTTCCTGAGAGAGTGGTCGGGCACTGGAACAGGCTGCCCAGGGAGTGGTCGGGCACTGGAACAGGCTGCCCAGGGAGGTGGCAGACTAGTACTTTTTACTTTGCCCCCCTGGTCTCCAATGCAATTCATTTCTTCAAGTATCTCTGTCACCTTCTTGGTCAGAGCAGTGCACACAGGGGAACTGTGCAATCCAACGCAAACAGGTAACTCAAACTGCACAGGAAGCTCTCTTCCTGCCCCCAATGTCCTACAGCTTTCCACACTTCCTTGCTTTTCCCAGAGGCAAAACCATGACCAGCTGCACTTTTTAAGGCAGTGACTCACCTGCAGACACAGTGACTCCACCACCTCCCTAAGCAGCCTGTTCCAGTGCCCGACCACTCTCTCAGCAAAGAACTTCTTCCTAAGATCCAATCTAAATCTCCCTTAATGCAACTTGAGGCCACTTCCCCTTATCTTACCACTAGGAATTTGGGAGAAAAGAGCAGCACCAGCCTCACTACAACCTCCTTTGAGGTAGCTGTAGAGAGCAATAAGGTCTCATCTCAGCCTCCTCTTCTGTAGCCTCAATAATCCCAGTTCCCTCAGCTGCTCTCCATAGGGCCTGTTTTCTAGACCTGACAATAGCACTATGAATACATTTCTATCAATATGAATATGTTATGAAGCATAAATTTATATGGAATTTATACATTATTTATAAATACAAGAAATATTAGAGCATTTTATACTTCTTCTGAACATGCTAAGAGAAGCAGAGAGTACCCAACTCACTTCTGAAGGCAGTGATGGCAGGAGAGCACAAGAAACGAAAGGAAGGCACTGTCTTCTCCAGCTGCTGGCACGAAGTTCAATAAACCAACCTCACACAAATGGAGAGGAGGCTACAGCTATGACTTGCAATTCTAAAAAAGTCACTTTTTCTTTGTGCAACATGATTCTACAGGAAAAGTAAGTGGAGATAAGGGATCCTGCAAACCACCAAGTGCACATGCCTCAACACTAGAGCTGCCTGAACACTCAAGTGGCCTGAATGTCACCCAGAAAAACAAGGGAAACCCTGAAAAACATAGAACAACTGTATTTGCAGCAGGCATATTGAGGGTTAGCTAGTAAACAGTTGTTGTAGTTTGAATGTGATGGGTTCCTTGATTGAGGCAGCAGGAAGATGTTCTGGAAGCTCTGTGAACTGGTATGAGCAGTTTGGAGCTTTCAGATTCCAGTTCCTCCTTATTCTAGACTTCATTTTTGTCTTTGTTCAGCAAGAGGCACATGGCCCTGGGATGAACACAGCAGACATCTTGCCCTGGGAATGTTGTGAATAAAAAGAGAGCTGAACTTCAGAGGATGGGAAGTTTCATCGGAACTCCATGGTTTGCTAGACTGGAAAGACTTCTTCCTTCGTTTGTGGCCACAGGAACCGGCGGACTGATCTGGAAGTACCTGGAACAGGGAACTGGACTTTAAAATCCCTATTGGCACTGAGGGATGTGAGCATGGGCTGAAGGGACTCTACACTTCCTCAAGGAGCAAGAACAGCTGCAAGCCTTTTGTCTTTAGCCTGGAGGAGACTCGGGGGGACCTTCTCCCTCTCTACAACTCCCCAGCCTTGCTGCCCTTGTCTGGACCCACTCCAGCACCTCAATATCCTCCTTATACTGTGGTGCCCAAAACCAGACACAGTACTGGTGTTGGCAAAGCAACAGCCATCACAGTTGAGGTTTTAAAACTAAATTATTCACAGCTAGGTGATCCTGAGAATGCAGGGTGATGGTCTTTGTGTTAATGCAGCTGCAGTCCTGCAGCAGAAGTGGGCACTTTCAGGCCATCAGTCTGATTAAACACATTCTAAGTGGTCAAGAGAAGAACTACTTGGCTGAAGCTGTGTGGTCAGAGGAAAAGCTTACAAGCAACCAGTTATCCCAGAGATGTGATGGAGACAAACATAAATCTTCCTCTTTGGACCAGACAGCAAACACTGAAGCAAATTGCTCTTCCTTTCCCTTTATCACCTTTCTCCCTCCTTGACAAGAGACCCTCAAAAATCCACACTACACAAAATCAGTTGGATGTTGCCAAGGTCCTGCTTAAAGCTGGACTACTGCTACATTAGATGAGGCCAGTCAAGACTGCTTCTCCTCCTCCACAAGCAAAAAACCCCAAACCCTACCAGTGAGTGTGGCAGACACCATCAGATCTGCTATACTGGCAAGGCAGGCTTGCTCCTGGCACAGCAGGACCATTTGGAGCATGATGCCCTGCATGCAGTAAAAATCCACTTTCCCAACAACAGGGCTGCATTAAACACGCTTACTTAATTGCCTAATTAGAGGGTTAGGATCCCTGTCAGATCAAATTCAGCACAGAACCAAGATAAATCTATAGCACTGGCATTCTTGCAGCCTGTCTAGTTTTGCAGTGGAATCAATTCAACGTACTGGAAGCCAAACAGGGAAGAAGACAAATAGTAATCCCCAAGAGATCTTTTATTCCAGAAGCCAGCAGGGTGCCCAGGTGGCCAAGAAGGCCAATGGCATCCTTGCTTGGATCAGCAAGACTAGGGACATCATTCTACCCCGGTACTGGGCACTGGGGAGGCCTCCCCTTGACTACTGGGGGCAGTTCTGGGCCACCCACTTGAAGAAAGAGATTGAGGGGCTGGAGCAGGTCCAGAGGAGCAACAAGGCTGGAGAAGGGACTGGAAAGAAAGGCTGGTGAGGAGAGGCTGAGGGAGCTGGGGGTGTTTAGCCTGGACAACAGGAGACTCAGGGGGGACCCTTTCCCTCTCCCCAACTCCCTGAAGGGAGATTGTAAGTCAGATGAGGGTCAGGCTCTTCTCCCAGGCAACCAGCACCAAGATGAGAGGGCAGGGCCCAAAGCTGCACCGAGAGAGGGTTAGGTTGGATGTTAGGAAGCCCTTCCTCACAGAAAGGGTGGTCAGACACTGGACTGGACTGCCCAGGGCAGTGGTGGAGTCCCCGTGCCTGGAGATGTTTAAGGCCAGACTCGCTGTGGCCCTTAGTGCTCTGGTCTGGCTGATGTGGTGATGTTAGGTCCTGGGCTGGGCTGGATTTGCTCAGGGGGCTTTTCCAGCCCCAAGAATTCTGTGAGTCAAGAACAAAATGCAAGCCCAGACATGCTAGTGCTGTTTCCTGTTCTACCATTTTTGAAGAAAATTCCATCAGTTTTGCAGACTCTAAATGCATCAGCTGGACTAGGCAAGGCAAAGAGCAAACACGGATCTATTTTTAAATTACATTCTATTTTAAATGAAGTGCCTGCATCTGTTTAATAACACAGACGCACGCGTCTGCCAAACAGACCTAGCGGAGAGGCACTTGGTGAGGCTTCCACGTTTTTCTCTTTAAAGACAGTAAAAAGACATCCTGCCTCCACACAAACATCATAATAGCCCTCCTTCTCATCCAGCTCTCACAGCCTCCAAATTAATTGTGTAGAAAATCATACCAGCTAATTAAAAATTAGCAATAAGGCCATATGGCAACCATAATGAAAATACACGGTCTCTTTTTCAGTGGATTTCATTATGGTTCAAACAAGCAAAGAAAGAAGTAGTGAAGAAGGAACCAGAATTACAGGAGCCAGAACAGTTTGCTTGTTTGAAGCCACACACTTCCAGAAGGAGATTGAGGGGCTGAAGCAGGTGTAGAGGAACAATGATGCTGGGGAAGGGACTGGAGGGAAAGGCAGATGAGGGAAGGCCCCTTCCCCAGCCTCTATGCTCCTCTAGACCTGCTCCAGCCCCTCAATCTGTGAAGTGAGGGGCCCAGAACTGCCCCCCAGTACTCAAGGTGGGGGCCTGACTATTGCCCAAAACAGGGGAAAAACTGCATTCCTAATCCTGCTGGCCACACCATTGCTGATCAAAGCCAGGATGCCATTGACCTTCCAGGCCACCTGGACACCCTGCTGCAAGCGCTGAGCTCATTTGCAGGTTTTCCTGTTGCATGACTGTACTAAGATCTTTCTATACTTGTTTTAATACAATCTGCAGTCATTTCAGAATCCTCAAGGCCAGGAGTTTTCCCTTGGGAGCATTGTTAGCTAAACTGTGGGTTAAAAATCCTCCTGGGAATGAGGAGGAAAGGAGGAGTCCAAGAGACACTGAGATCACCCACCCCACACTTCCATAGGAAGCCAGGGTAAAAACAGCTGCTGTTTCTTCCAAGTCAGAGCTGCTTAAAAAGTCAATTCAGACATGAAAATTCTGAAACACAAAATAAATGGTTGTAATATAAAGATCACCACAGCGGCCAGACCAGGGCACTGAAGTCACTCTGTGGCTAGTCACGTTTACAGCTGCACGTTTCACTCCCTATAGCTGGCCCCAAAGCAAGAGTCATGTACTTGTAGAAGCTGAACAAGCAAAAGCATTCCTACGCGCATCACCAGCACTTCCAGTTGCTGGTACGCTGAGGGGACAGGATTTAGTCTGGGAAGGTCACTCTGACCCCTGCTGGTCCCCTCAGAGAAACCCAGCGGGAACCGCCTGGAAGAAGGCAGCGACAACTCCCTCAAGCTGCCTGCACAGCTCCTACAAGCTAGGAGCTAGCAATTCATGCAAGGAACTACACTCAGATGGGCTTCCAACTTACATCCGAGTTCAAAAGCTGAGCAGAATCTGTCAGTTTGCATGATTTCTGCAGAAAAGTTTAAAGTTTGTGTTTAAAATGTTGAAAAGTGACTGCCCTGCCATTTGCCCCCTCTTCTCCCCTTGACCCAATGACCTCCACGCTCTTCTTTGCTTCTCTCCATCTTGGACTGTTGGGAGCTGCATCGGTGTCACAGAGACAGAATGTTGTCGCTCCTCAAGGTGAAGAGAATTTATTGTGAGTGGGAAGAATTGCCTGGACCTGGAGAGACTGAGAATTCCAAACTGTGAAGATTTATGAGGATCGAGACTGAAGTCAGACAACCGCCTTGATTTCAGAGAGAAGCTACAATGAAGATAATAACAAAGATGTTTAGGACATTTTCTAACTCAGTTCAGTGCAGGAGCAGTGTGACAAAACTCCACGTGCCTGTGTCTTGTGTGGGGTTTTTCTCTGATGTGCGGTGGAGGGAGTGAATTAAAATGTCCTGGTGCCTTTCTTCCCCAAACCAAGTCAGTTGTTTCACTGCCTGCAGATCCATCAGTGGGTTTGTTAAACCCTCCTTTTGTGTCTGATGCTTTAGATAGGAGCTCTTGGCTGAAATACGGTCAGTGTCTCTGACCCATGACATTGGTGGCAACCAGACACGTGGGGATCCAGAGAAGGACCCACAACAACATGCCACTGGCTACAGCTGCAAACCACTGCACCACTGGCTAGCGGCACCATTGTCCTCTTCCACTTCACAGCCATGGTTCTGAGAGCTCACAGCCTGCTCCTGATCTCTACCCCACAAAGACAGGTCAAAATGTACAAGGGTATCAAGGCCATTTATCTGTGTAAAAAAGGTCTTCAACCACCTGCAGCACCACAGCCGGTCACACACCCAATGGGCGGCTTCACGGGTTTGCAGATGGTCTTTTCTCCTTTCGGTCACAACAATCCCCAGCAGCTACAGGCTGGGGGAAGAGGGGTTGACAGCTGGCTGAACAGGAGCCAGCAGGGTGCTCAGGTGGCCAAGAAGGCCAAAAGCATCCTGGCCTGGATCAGGAACAGGGTAACCAGCAGGAGTAGGGAGGGGATGGTGCCCCTGTACTCTACACTTGTGAGACCACACCTTGAGTACTGGGTCCAGTTTTGGGCACCACAGGATCAGAAGGATTTTGAGAGGCTGGAGAAGGGCCAGAGAAGGGCAACGAGGCTGCAGAGAGGGCTAGAGAACATGCCTTATGGAAAGCAGTTGAGTGAACCATAGATATTTCGTCTAGAGAAGAGGAGGCTGAGATGAGATCTTACTGCTCTCTACAGCTACCAAAAAAAAAAGGTTGTAGCGAGGCTGATCCTGCTTTCTTGTCCCAGACTACTGATCATAAGATGATGGGAAAAGGACTCAAATTGTGTCGGGGAGGTTTAGACTGGCTCTTAGGAAGAAGTTCTTTCCTAACAGAGTGGTTGGGCACTGGACCAGGCTGCCCAGGGAGGTGGTGGAGTCCCCATCCCTGGTGGGGTTTAAAAACCAACTAGCTAGAGCACTTGAGGCCATGGTGTAGAGGTTAGGGAGCTGTTGGGATGAGGGATGGATTTGCTGATCCTGGAGGTCCTTTCCAGCCATGATGATTCTAGGATTTGTATTTTCAGACTGGAAGGAATACTCAAACTAAAAGCTGCATCACGTTTCATTCCTTCCTCATCACGCCAACCAACAGATGCAGGACTATCACGCTTTACAGCAGGTTCTCCACTGAAGGCAGTAAGCAGAACAGGACTTTCCATCATCAAGAGGAGCTGAAGCCACAAGACTAGGCAAGTTGATGGGCAAATTTGGCAAAACAGAAGGCTGGCCCCTGCTGAAAGCATTTGCCTCAAAAACATCATCTAAGTGATGCTGAAATTTCTGGCTTAAGAGGAGATGCCGCTAACCTGTTTAAGCCCAGAAGCTATCTTTGAACAAAAGACACCCCTTCAGAGAGCATGGTCAGCATCTCCCACCATCTTCCTTTAGAATCAAATGAGATCATCAGAACATCAAGCATCACAACTGCTTCTGCTGCTCCCCACAGAACCACACTGGAGAAACTCGATTAAAAATAGATAATGAAGGAAATACCAGTAAGCCACACCAAAAGAGCCAGCAGAAGGAAAAGGAAGCAATTTCCCTGAGCCAGGCTTTGAGGCCAAGTATTTTCTTTATAAATATTAAAAAGCTGCCTTCTAAATGCTGCTGGCAATTAACGGATTCAATATAGGTAACACATGTGCTCACTCAACAGCCAGCTCAAGGGAGGCTGAAACTCAGATTACATCCCTACCCTACACCCGTCAGGCAGCAGACCAAAACCAGTTGAAGACCAGTTTAAAGCAACCAAGAAAAACACTGTATTAAATTGTAAGGAAGAGACACTCAGAATTCCTGCTGCAAGATGGCAGCAGTCTGGGGAAAACTCAGAGGATGAGTTTCTCCTCTGAAGCCAGTCAGGGAAGCAGGGTTGGAAAGGACCTTGAAGATCATCTAGTTCCAACCATCCTGCACAGGCAGGGACACCTGCACTACAGCAGGTTACCCAGGGCCCCAGCCAACCTGGCCTTCCACACTGCCAGGGATGGGGCAGCCACAACTGCCTTGGGCACCCTCACAGCAAAGAATTTGTTCCTCATGGCCAACCTCAATCTCCTCTCCAAGTTGAGAGCCCTCTCCCCTTGGTCTCTCTTGTCAACAGCCCTCCCCCAGCTTTCTTGTAGCCCACTTCCTTCAGATACTGGAAAGCTGCTAGAAGGTCACCTGGGAGCCTCCTCTTCTCCAGACTGGACAGACTACACCACCCTCAGAGGAGAGGATGAGGAGAAAAGTACCCAAAGGGGCTAGGTTGTCTTTATCAACCCTAGTGGCAAAACACAACCTCCCAATCTACAAATGAAAACTTCACGTTGCTTCAGAGCAAGCCGTTCTTATCTCCACACAGCTTCTGGCATAAGCAGACCACTGTGAGAACAACCTCACAACTGTGCTCACACGAGACAGCCAAGTCAGAAGGGCAGTAGGAGAGTCTGGGCAGAGACATTTGCTCCACACAACTGCTGAGGAGGGTGTGAAGTGAATGCTGAACCACTGGGTCGGGCTGAGAGCTTCTCCAGGCTCCCTACACCGAAGGGGAGTCCTGCCTGGCTGGCACTGGTGATGCCAATCCAAAGGAGCGCTCTCAGAGGACCGCAGTGTAGGGGCAACCCACGCAGCATCACAGTGCTTGAGGATGAATACACCTGGGTATGAAAATTGCTCCGAGTGCCAGTACAGCCTGTGGACCAAGTGGCCACAGTTCTTCCCTCACGGGTTCCTCAGCTCCGCACATTAGAAATAACGATGCCCACAGCCTCCTCGGCCACCAACAGTCACCCAGCGGGTTCCGGGCTTCCCGCCCCAGCTGTGGGCATACAGACAGAGCGAGGAGCCGGGACGGAGTGGCCCGAGGCATCCCCACGGCCCAGCGCCGCGCCGCGGGGAGGCGCCGCCACACTCGGCCACCCCCGCAGCGATGGAGGCCCCGCGGGGCGCGACCCAGCCGCGCCGGCGCGCCCTCAGGGCTGAGGCGGGCGAGGTCCCGCAGCCGCCTCGGGGTCAGGAGGCCGCTCCGCCGCCCTCACAGGCGACGCTGCCTCCGCCGCGGGGGGCTGGCGAACAAAGAGGGGGCTCTGCCACCGCAGGCTGCCCGCGCAGCCACAGGCCGGGCCGGGCAAGCTGGTGCGGGTCCCGCCGGTCGGCTACCCCCGCCTTCTCCCCGAGGCGCGACCCCAACTCACCCTCCTTGGCTTTCTTCTTCCTCGCCAGGGTACCGCCCAACTTGCCCAGGAACGACTCGTCTTTCTTCATCCTGTGCGGCCGCAGCGTCGGGGATCGGACGGGCGCGGCGGACATCGGCTTCACCAGGGGCACCCGGAGGAGCCCGCCCGATCCCTGAACAAAGCCCGGCAGCGGGAGAAGGTCCCGCGGGGAGGCCGGGGCCGTGCGAGCCCTGAGCGAGCCGGCGCGGCGTGAGGGGCNGCCCCCGCCCGCCCCGAGCCCCCGTGTGCCCTGAGAGAGCCCCGCGGTGCCCTTTGAGCCGGCGAGGGGCGAGGGGGAGAGGCGGTGGCGGCCGCTGGGAGCCCCACGGCCAAGCACAGGCAGCGGTACAGGGGCTGGAGGCGCGGGGCGTGGTGGAGAAAAGTCGGGTAGAAAACATTGCAAAGCCCCGGGTCCCATCACAGCCAGACCGGACGGAGGAAGAACTTGAGGGCAGCTGTGCCATCTGCCAGGGCTCTGCTCGGCAGTTCCTCGCTGGCTTCGTTCAGATACACACTGCAGCCAAGCAGCTCTCCTATGAGACCAGCCGGCCGGCTCCTGGCACCCTGCCTGAGCGATTTGGCACCTCTCTGGTGCAAAGCTCGAGGAGAAGTGAGCTGTAGGCTCCGTGTTTGCCAAGCTCACACATACTGGGGGAAAGGCTGATGATGAACAGAGGCTGAGGGAGCTGGGGATGTTTAGCCTGGAGGGACCTTCTCCCTCTTTACAGCTACCTGAAGGGACGTTGTAGTCAGGTGTGTGGTCGGGCTCTTCTCCCTGGCAACCAGCACCAGGATGAGAGGGCCTGAAGCTGTCAGTGGGGAGGGTTAGATTGGAGGTTAGGAAGCCCTTCCTCATGGGAAGGGTGATTAGAGACTGGGCTGGTGGAGTCCCCATCCCTGGAGCTGTTGAAGGACAGCCTGGCTGTGGCCCTTGGTGCCCTGGTGTGGCTGCTGTGGTGATGTCAGGTCCTGGGCTGCTCTGGATGAGCTCAGAGGGCTTTTCCAGCCTCAATAACTCTGTGATTCTATGATAAAGGCTTTGTGGAATCCACATGAAACACAGACCCTGAATAGTTCACAGTATTAGGCTGTGACCTGCGAAGCCTTAGACACACTCTTAACTTTAAACCCCTGAAGTGATCGCATCGGTTTTGTCTCCTGTAAGTAAAGTTGTAGACAACCTTTGGCCATGCTCCTCTGAGCAGCTCCCCAACTTTTTTTGAGTCCTTGCCTCAACAAAGAACTACATTCAAATCAATGAGATTTGGCACAGGATCCCCACCTCCTGCTTACAGGACAGATTTTCATGCCTGACCTGACACAGAGGTAACATTATACAGCACATTCGGAGCATAACATAGCAGGGAGAGTTTTAGGAGTGTGTAGCTTCAGCAAAGGTTTATCCTGAGCTAATCCCCTCTGTCATGAAGACTGTTACAAGAATTACAGGATGATTGAGGCTGGAGAAGCCCTCTGAGCTCATCCAGCCCAGACCAGGACCTAACATCACCACATCAGCCAGAACAGGGCACTAAGGGCAACAGCCAGGCTGTCCTTCAACACCTCCAGGGATGGGGACTCCACCACTGCCCTGGGCAGTCCAGTCCAGGCTCTGGGCACCCCTTCCATGAGAAAGGGCTTCCTAACATCCAACCTAACCACCCTGGGCAGTTCCAGGCCCTGCCCTCTCATCCTGGCACTGGTTTTCTGGGAGAAGAGCCTGACCCCTACCTCCTGACTACAACCTTCCTTCACAAAGGGGTAAGATTTACTCTGAGTCTCCTCTTATCAAGGCTAAAAAAAACTTCAGCCTCTCCTCATCAGACTTTCCCTGCAGTCCCTTCCCCAACCTTGTTGCTCCTCTGGACCCACTCCAGCCCCTCTCTTTCTTATTCCTCCCCTCCATCTGCCTGTTGCTTTTCTACAGGCCCTTGGGCACCTAATTAAAAACAAAACCACCCACAGGCAAACCAAAAAGATAACAAAGCACAATGCAAATCACCCTGCAGCTTTCCCATGGGACTGACCACAAAGTCACCCAAGGACAAGGGCCTGCAGAGGGGAAGCAGAGGGAACCCATGTCTAGGGCTGGGAAGACCCTGTCAAACAGCAGTGAAGACTTCTCTGAAGATTGTAATGAATTTGCACCTGGAAGATGTAGCAGTGACTTATTTAGAGCAAGCATTCATTCTTCTCCTTCTCTGGAGACATTTAAAACCCACCTGGCCATGTTCCTGTGTGACTTGGTCTAGGTGGTCCTGCTCTGGCAGGGGGATTGCTCTAGATGATCTTTCAAGGTCCCTTCCAATCCCTAACGTTCTGTGATTCTGTGACTCTACCTAAATTGAAGGGTGAGCACTAACTTCTCAGCTTCTGCTTTTTTTAAGATTGTAGGACCAGCTTTTCCATTATAAGACACTAGCAAAGGACAGGAGGGCTGTGCCCTGCATTTACACTCTAATTGATTTAAACACAATTTCATGTGTTAAGCACCCGGTAAGGTATTGATGAGATCTGCACAAGGTCTGCTGTCATTCCTTCCTAAAGCTTCACTCTTCAGATGTTAGCAATCAGATTCAATAAGTGGAAATCCTGCTTGAGACGTTTGTCATTACCTCAAATTCACTTCCTGTTTCCTTTGCAAGTCCCAAGCCTGTCAAGGGCTTTCCATTCTGATCTGCAGGATAATGATCCATTACTGCAGGATATGAGGAAGCTCTGTGACAGAGCATTCAAGGAGGACACAGAACTGCTTGAGACAGTCCAGCACAGAGCCACAAAGATGATGGAGTGGGGCATCTCCCTGATGAGGAGAGACTGAGGGAACTGGGGCTCTTGAGCTTGGAAAGAAGGAGACTGAAGGGTGACCCCATGAATGTTGATAAATATGTGAAGGGAGGATGGAGCCAGGCTCTGCTCAGTTGCATCTAATGATAGGACAAGGGGCAGTGGGTGTGAACTGGAATAGAGGAAGTTCTGCATAAATATGAGAAGGAACTTCTTCCCAGAGAGGGTGACGAAGCCCTGGAAAGGGGCTGCCCAGGGGGGTTGGTGGATTCTCTTTCTCTGGAGATGTTTAAAACCTACCTGGACGTGTTCATGTGCAACTCGATCTAGGGGATCTTGCTGTGTTGGGAAGATCAGACTGGATGATCTTTCAAGGTCCCTTCCAATCCCTAATGCTCTGTGATTCTGTGATACAAAAGGGGTTTTTAGAAGAGTCTGTCTGCAGGCACATGTCATGCACAGCTAACACAAGTTGCAGTGACCACACAGTCTTGTACCACACCATTCCAGCTCCACATTCTCATGTCCTCATCATCTTTTACATGCTCTCACCTCTTCCCTAACCAGCTCAGGTTTTCATTAGATGTTCCTGTGGCACCAGGTGTTACCCTGTTACACAAACCTTAGCAGGCACTGCCTCAAAAAAGCATTGCACTGCTGATTTTCCAATGGGCAGTAAACCTGAGACTTCAAATACAGCAGCTTGTCCTTAGGCAGATGGGCTGCTGCCCAAGCACTGTCAAATCACCTGCTCCCAGCAAAGACCTCTTCATTAAACTCCACAGCCAGATCAGCCTGCTGTGATGAAGGTTAGGTTTTATTCATAGTGCTTCTTTGGAAGCCCCCAACACTCCCCCCTCTTCTCTCCCCTCAGTCACATCCACCTTCTTCACTTCTCTCCATCTTGGACTGTTGGGAGCTGCATCACTGCCACTGAAAGAGAATGTTATCGCTTCTCATGGTGAAGAGAATTTATGGGGAGTGGAAGATGAGCCTGGACCTAGAGAGACTGGGATAATTCTGGCCTTTGAAGATTTATGAGGATCAAGACTGAATTTGGATGACCACCATGATTTCAGTGAGAAAAAGGAGCTGTCTGCTATAGATGTTCTGAACGTTTTCTCAGTTCAGTGTAGGAGCAGTGTGACCAAACTCCGCCTGTCTGCGTCTGTATCTTGTGGGGTTTTCCCCCAATCTGTGGTGGGGGGAGTGAATTAAAATGTCCTGGTGTCTGTCTTCCCCAAACTGCCTGCAGATCCATCAGTTTGTTAAACCCTCCCTTTGTGTCTGACCCTTCAGCTAAAAGCTCTGGGTTGAAATAGAGTCAAGCCCTCTGACCCAGATGTTGGCTCAGACATCAGGTGGGACATGTGGGGATCCAGAGTAGGACCCAGACTACACTGCTATGACACCATGTGCCCATAGGAAAGACTTTTATACTAAAAAGGGATTGAAGCTGGGATCAATACCAGTTACAAATCTCACTGTGATGATTTTGAGGTCTCAGGCTGTACCCAACATCGGTTTTATGTTGATTTCTTCTGCAGGAGGGAGTTCTTCCCTGTACTCTTCCTCGTGGAAAAAGTAGATGAGCAGACTAAGAGACTTCAGCTATTTGGCTTTCTTCAAACACCTACACTTCAACTATTGGACATGTATCTAGTGAAGATGTCAACCCTTGGAGCTGCTAATGAGATGCACACCCAGTCTGCCATCCACATATGGAATGAAGAGGCGCATCTCTCACACAGCTCTCTGTCTGCACACCCAAACCCACAGCTGCCACGTTCCTTTGGTGCCAGCTTTGCCCATCGAGGGTGTTGTTGCAGTGTTTAGTGCCACTACAGCAAGTGTTGAAAAGTTCCTAATGCCTTAAGTCACCTAATTCAAATACAGCTCCTCCAGCTTCCTGGAGGAATGATCTCAACATCTTCAATGACTGGAGCGTTCATGACCTGTGAACAGTACAAGCACTGGTGGTAAAATTAACTCCCATGCAGCAAATGCACCAAGAAGATGACGTATGGATAGACCCTGATGTCCCTTCTAGGCAGAGAGTTAAGGTTATCACAGAATCACAGAATGATTGAGGCTGGAAGTGCTCTCTGAGCTCATCCAGCCCAGCCCAGGACCTGACATCGCCACATCACCCAGACACTCAGGGCACTCAGGCCCACAGCCAGTCTGTCCTCCAGCACCTCCAGGGATGGGGACTCCACCACTACCCTGGGCAGTCCAGTCCAAGCCCTGATCAGCCTTTTCCATGAGGAAGGGCTTCCTAACATCTAATCTAACCCTTTCCTGGCAGCTTCAGGCTCTGCTCTCTTGTCCTGGCGCTGGTTGTCTAGAAATTATCCTAAATTACTAATAATAGGATGAGGGAAAATGGCCTCAAGTTGTGTCAGAGGAGGTTTAGATTGGATCTTTGGAAGAAGTTCTTTCCTGAGAGAGTGGCTGGATACTGGAAAAGGCTGCCCAGGGAGGTGGTGGAGTTACCATCCCTGGAGGTGTTTAAAAAATGAGTAGATCTAGCAGTTGAGGCCATGGTGTAGGGGTTATGGAGCTGCTGGGCTGAGGTCTGGACTTGATGATCCTGGAGGTCCTTTCCAGATGGTTCTATGAAGAAGAGCCCAACCCCCACCTGACTACAACCTCTCTTCAGGTAGTTGTGGACAGTTCTTAAGGCAACAGAATGCATCTCAAGTTACCAAACAGACCAGAGTAACCTTTAAACTCCTAGAAGAAAATGCTAACAATGTTGTGGTTGGTAAACATTCCCATCAGCAATACTCTTGTAAGTCACAACGTGCTAGAGAAAAACCAACCCTATCTGATGTTCTTAACATTTGTTGACATTCTTTACCTTTAATAACAACAAAATAATTCAAAATGCTTGTTAAATCTGTCTTGGCTACAGCAGCTGTTAGTTAGACCCAGGGAAAAAGCTTTTGATAGTCTATTTTGATGTTTGAAACAGACCTAACTTCTGTCATTCACACCCCTTCTTGTTTTGAACATCTGGGAGCTTGTTACTGCAAGGTTATAGGACGGATGTTTAGACAAGCAGAGCTCTGCAGAAGTAGGCACAGATTTCCAGCTACAGGTTTGGCTGGAAAAGTTCTCAGTGTGGAAGGACCTGGGTGTGTTGGTTGACAGCCGACTGAGCAGGAACCAGCTGTGTGCCCAGGTAGCCAAGAGGGCCAACAGCATCCTAGCCTGGATCAGGAACAGGGTAACCAGCAGGGGTAGGGACATAATTCTCCCCTTGTACTGGGCACTGGTGAGGCCTCTCCTTGAGTACTGGAGACAGTTCTGAGCCCCTCAGTACAAGAAGGACTTTGACGCGCTCAACCATCTGATGACAAGACTGATATAGTTCTAGAGTCTCCAACATCAGAACTGGAGCACTTCCTCTCTAAGGACAGGCTGAGCAAGTTGGGATTGTTCAATCTGGAGCAGAGGAGGCTCCCAGGTGACCCTTCTAGCAGCTTTCCAATCTCTGGAGGGGCTACAAGAAAGCTGTGGTAGGGCTTTTGACATGGGTGGTAGCAAGAGGACAAGGGGAAAGGGTTCCAGATTTGAAGAGGAGAGATTGAGGTTGGTGGTGAGGAACAAATGCTTTTCTATGAGAGGAAAGTAAGTTAAAAATGGAGAAAACCTGCTCCCTCACTGCAGCCAGTGTCACACTGGGTCACCCCAGCACTTGAGAGATTTCTAGCTGAAAGACAGAAAGCTGTGCCAGCCTATGGCACCTGTAATCACTGACTGACTGAGGCTCAAAAAGCCCTCTGAGCTCTTCCAGTCCATCCCATGCCCTAACTCACCACACAGGCCAAACCAGGGCACTAAAGGCCATGGCCAGGCTGTCCTTAAACACCTCCAGGGATGGGGACTGCCCTGGGCAGTCATTCCAGGCTCTGATCACCCTTTCTGTGAGGAAGGGCTTCCTAACATCCAACCTAACGCTCCTCTGGCACCTTCAGGCCCTGGCCTCTCCTCCTGGTGCTGGTTGTCTGGGAGAAGAGCTCAACCCTCCCAACCTGACTACAATCTACCTTCAGGGAGCTGGGGAGAGGGAAAGGGTCCCCCCTGAGTCTCCTGTTGTCCAGGCTCAACACTCCCAGCTCCCTCAGCCTCTCCTCATCAGACTTTCCCTCCACTCACTTCCCCAGCCTTGTTGCTCAATACTCACCAGTGCCCAGTACGGGGGGAGAATTACATCCCTAGTCCTGCTGGCCACACTATGATCCAAGCCAGGATGCCATTGGGCACTCTGCTGGCTCCTGTTCAGCCAGTTGTCAACTGGTACTGCCAGGTCCCTCTCTGCCAGGATGCTCTCCAGCCATTAATGTGAACCATGCCCAGGAGCCAATTTCTGAGACAAGCTTCTACTAACCAGTGACAAGGAGCTGTAAGTTCATTTCGCTGGAATCCTACAAACACTCTCCCATCTGTGTTAAGAACCAGAGGTATAATAAACCTTTAGAGCATAACTCTTTAATGCAGATGCTTGTGCAGTCTGAGAGGTCAATCCCTCAGACATGTATCTGTGTTTCAAGAAAAAGAACACCTTACAGAACTGGATTCCAATCTTCATTTCAGCTCCCGAGCACAATTTCACCTACTGATGGAAAATGTTGCTGCATTATAAAAACCTGATTCCTGCTCCAAACTGAATTCCATCACATATCCTGAAACCAAACAAACAATGAACAACATAAGTCATGTACAAAGTACTGATGGAATGAAATTCAATTCTCCCTATCCCCAACTTCTCAAGGTTTTTAATCATTAGAAAGCTGCAATTCAAAATGCAGCTGAAGAAGGATTTTTTTTAAAAACATAAAAGCTCTGCCAATCTGTCATTTGGAGTCGTTACCTTTGCAAAAGAAAGCCCCTAGTTCTCAAACTGCTGTTACTCATTCACATGGGTGACAAGTAAGAATGGAATCCAACTCCTGTGTAAAATACAGACTATCTCACGCAGCAGTCACAGGCAACAACAGCCCCCTTGATGCTTTCTCTGCTGTGTTACTCTAACATTTTACTCTAATAATTACTCTAATATACTCTAATATTTAGGATAATTGGATGCTAACAAATTAATCTGTTCTTCCTTTTATCTACAGGTCAAGTTCTCTTTATTTTTCAAGCAAAGACATTAAACTTGGTATTTATCCTGTTGTATGGATTTGAAAGGCTTAAGGAAATCCCATGAGCAGTTTGAGGGATCAAACTGCCTATGAGCTATAGGGGATCATTTCCCCATAAGAAGTAAGAGCTACCACACATTCATTCATGCATTTCAACAGCTGCTTTCAGAGCTTTGCAACTTCCACGAAGTACTGCAAAACCAACAGGAATCTCACAGAATTACTGAAGATGGAAAAGCCCTCTGAGCTCATTCAGCCCAGATCAGAACCTAACATCCCCACATCAGCCAGACCAGGGCACTAAGGGCCACAGCCAGGCTGCTCTTAAACACCTCCAGGGATGGGGACTCCACCACTGCCCTGGGCAGTCCATTCCAGGGGCTGATCACCCTTTCTGTGAGGAAGGGCTTCCTAACATCCAACCTAACCCTCCCCTAGCAGCTTCAGGCCCTGCCCTCTCGTCTTGGCACTAGTTGCCTGGGAGAAGAGCCCAATCCCCTTCATGTAGCTGGAGAGTGGGTGAAGGTCCCCTCATGAGTCTTCTCGTCTCCAGGCTAAACACTCCCAGTTCCCCCAGCCTCTCCTCATCACACTTTCCCTCTAGCCCCTTCTACATCCTCGTTGCTCTCCTCTAGTGAGCTAAAAGTGCATCAAGTGCTGGAAACCCTCTTCACTGGCATAAAAACGAACAGCATTACACGGCAGCAGTTATCTCTGGCAAAACTGCAACGGCAGCCTTGACAACCAGCTACTACTAAAGAAACTGGTGTAAAAGACAAACCTGTCACCAGACTGCACTCCCATGGGGAAGCAGTAATTGAGCTCTAATCTCGCAATGTTTCCAAGCCGGAGCACTATCCCGGTACCGTACGACCATCGAATGCACTCCGCCAGCTTCTGCAGGTGAGCTTGGGGACCATCACCTGGAAAGCCAAACAGCAGGAGAACAAGATTCAAAGAGGACTGTCACGGTGGTCCAGGGCAAACTGGAGTTTCAGAGCTAGAAAACAAGGTACTGAAGGAGCAGTAGAACGTTATGGCTTCTTAGAGTGTTATCACTCCTCAAGGTGAAGAACATTTATGGCGAGCGTGAAGACTTGCCCTGACCTGGAGAGACTGTGAGAATCTTCAGTCTTGGAGATTTAAGAGGATTGAAACTGAAGTTGGACAACTGCTCTGATTTCAGAGAGAAGCAGAAACGGTCTGTAAAGGACATTCTGGACATTTCATTTCACTTCAGTGCAGGAGCAGTGTGATGGAACCCCATCTGTCTGTGTCTGTGCCTTGTGTGGGGTTTTTCTCTGGTGTGTGGTGGGGAAAATGAGTTAAAATATCTTGGTGCCTTTCTTCTCCAAACCGAGTCAGTAGTTTCACTGCCTGCAGATTTGTCAGTGAGATTGTTAAACCCTCTCTTTGTGTCTGATGCTTTAGCTAAAAGCTCTTGGTTGACATAGAGTCAGGTCTCTGACCCCACGACGTTCAGGGTGACCAAGGTGGGACACATGGGGATGCAGAGCAGGACCCACCACACTACAACAACACACTACAACACCCTCATTGATTTCTAGCAGCCACCACTTCTAATGAGTTCACTCTAATAAAGAATTAAATCCCACTAAAACCATCATCTTCCAATCTCCCTTCAGAACAGCATTAAGACAGTGGTGTCCACCAGTTACCACACTGCTCTGCAGACATCACCCAGCCACTAGCTCTATTTCTTCCTACAAGTTGTGTTAGAATTTCTGTAGAAAGCTACGATCCCACGGGCAATATGTGAAATAAACAAGTGAAGAGCAGCAACTTGTTGTCAGGCAGCACAAAACACACTCAAGTAAAGGATCTGCTTCTCTGCAAACAGACACACAGCAGCTCTCCTCCTCTTTCTCCTGTTGTACATAGAGAAGCAGGTTGTGTTGTATAGAGTTCTTTGAAGCCTTACCATAGTTGAGATTGCAGAGGTTTCCAGCATTGAGGAAGAAATGTGTTCGGAAAAGGTCTCCAAACCCTCCACGGCCTGGCCGGAAAGGGAGAGGGGTGTAGAGATGCAAGCCTCCAGCCCAATAGGCTTCTCCTCCCAAGTAATCACCTGTTTAGGCAAAGTGTTGGAACAGAAGCATTTACTGGGGAATATGTTAAAAGAAACAGCAGCTACACGTACAAGAACACACTGCATTTCTACCCTTTACAGCTCTTGTCCCTTGCTTATCTCTCTCTCCAACCTCATCTCTATCAAGTGAAATGGTTACTGCTTCCACAATTCCTTAAACTTTGCAAGTGGAGTGTCCTTTCTCCTTCATTCTCCCACTGGAATAGCCTGAGACTCAAATGGTCCGAGGGCTGCAGCACCTCCTCTCTGAGGACAGGCTGAACAAGCTGGGGTGGTTCAGCCTGGACAAGAGGAGGCTCCCAGGTCACCTTCTAGCAGCTTTCCAATCTCTGAAGGAAGGGAGCTACAAGAAAGCTGGGGGAGGGCTTTTGACATGGGTGCATAGCAAGAGGACAAAAAAAACCAGTTCCAGACTTGAAGAGGGAAGATTGAGGTTGGCCATGAGGAACACACTCTGCTGTGAAAGTGCTGAGATGCTGGAACAGGTTGCCCAAGGCAGTTGTGGCTGCCCCATCCCTGGCAGTGTTGAAGGCCAGGTTGGCTGGGGCCCTGAGTAACCTGCTGTGGTGAAGGTGTCTCTGGCCTCTGCAGGGGGGTTGTAAGTAGATGATCTTTCAGGTCCCCTCCAACCCTGGTCTTTCTGTGACTTTATTAAACACCTTCATTTATAAAATGGGAAAATGGTATCAATAAACAATTAGATTTAAAACAGACAGGATATTGAATCAACCTCTGCAGGTCAGCAGCAGTGTAAACAGTAGAACTGAGGAAGGCCCTGGCTTGCAAAACACCTCTGTTGATGAGATTACATTTCCTCTAACCCACCTTAGAATATTCTCTATCAGAGAGGTTTAACCTGACTGTTGCCATAACTTTTTCAGCTTGAAGTTTGCTTACTAATTCAAGTGACACGCCGCAACCCTGAACACGCACCGAGTTTACAGAAGTAGCTTATGGCTTCATGAAGAATCATCATATATTAGTTCACAATGGACTTAAGCCTCAGAGAGATGAAAGGCTTAACACTCAGAGTGCACAGAACATTAGAGATTGGAAGGGACCTCAAAAGATCATCCAGTCCAACACCCTGACAGAGCAGGACCACCTAGACCAAGTTGCACAGGAACATGTCCAGGCAGGTTTTAAACATCTCCAGAGGAGGAGACTCCACAACCCCTCTGGGCAGCCCCTTCCAGGGCTCTGGAACCCTCACTGAGAAGAAGATCCTTCTCATATTGATGTGGAACCTCCTCTGTTCCAGCTCACGCCCACTGCCCCTTGTCCTATCATTGGGGGCCCCTGAGCAGAGCCTGGCTCCATCCCCCTGACACCCACCCTTCACATATTTATCAACATTCATGGGGTCACCCCTCAGGCTCCTTTTGCCCAAGCTCATGGAGACCCAGCTCCCTCAGCCTTTCCTCATCAGGCAGATGTTCTACTCTCTTCATCATCTTTGTTGCTCTACGCTGGCCTCTCTCCAGCGGTTCTGTGTCCTTCTGGAGCTGAGGGGCCCAGAACTGGACCCAATACTCCAAGCAATTAAAGCTTAAGGCCAAAACTGGACTCTCTGTTACACACTAGGACTTAGGGAATTGTCAGTGGAGTGGGTTCTCAAGGATTCAGACCAACCTTCACTCTGGGGTCCGATGCTGTACATGCTGAAGCCACGCACGCTGGTTGGTCCACCGAGGTAAAACCTGGTAAATATTGTACAATTTAACTGAGTGCTTCACTTGAAAGGACTTCATCTGAAAGTACCTAACCATACTCCTAACATTGCTTTTCAGAGTTACAGGTAACTTTGTGATAGGTTTAGTAAAGTGTATTTAAAGAACCATGTAGAAATGGACGCATTTGGCAAACAAATCCAAAATAAATGGATGGATTAAGGTAAAAACATCTACCATCACTTTTGAGATCAAAACAGAAGGATCCCCAGCACTGAGGAACAACCAGAATGCTGTATGATTCTGTCTGTTGTAATAACTTTCACAGAAATACTGCAAATGAAATCTGTCTCACAGCCTTGATTGTAAAGAGATTTAAGTCATCGAATCATCATGGCTGGAAAGAACTGCCAGGATCAACAAGTCCAGCCCTCAGCCCAACAGCTCCCCAATCCTTAGACCATGGCCACAAGTGCTAGATCTACTCATTTGTTAAATACTTCCAGAGATGGTGACTGCATCATCTCTCTGGGCTGCTGGTTCCAGTGCCCAACCACTCTCTCAGGAAAGAACTTCTTCCTAAGACCCAATCTAAACCTCCCCTGATGCAACTTAAGGCCGTTTCCCCTTGTCCTATCATCAGGAATTTGGGAGAAGATACCAGCAGCAGCCTCACTACAACCTCCTTTGAGGTGGCTGTAGAGATCAAGAAGGTCTCCTCTCAGCCTACCCTTCTCTAGGCTCAATAACCCCAGTTCCCTCAGCTGCCTTTCACACAGCCTGTTCTCCAGCCCTCTCCCCAACCTCACTGCCCTTCTCTGGCCCCGCTCCAGCCCCTCAATGTCCTTCTGATCTGTTGAAGCCCAAAACTGGACCCAGTACTTAAACTGAGGTCACATCAGTGCAGAGGACAGGGGCACCGTCACCTCCCCACTTCTGGTTACAAAATGGTTTATGCTAGTGATCTTTAATTACAGGTGTTAGAAGGCAGAATTGTCCTCAAAATCAGAACAGATTCAACGCAGTTTTACTTCTAAAGTACCTGCAGAGTTCCCTGTGCCTGACACAAAAGTCTGAAAATAGTAAAAACCATCTTGCAGCCATAAATACTAGCAAATAAATACTCTAAATGTTTACTGCCCCATGCAAATAAAAACAGAAGGCATGGCTTGGGTACTGACAAGCAATTAAAGCTAACTAGAGACATTTTATTCTCCTCAGAACTACTACTGCTTCTACCTCCTGCTACAGCATTTTCTTTCTACATTACCTGGGTTGACTGAAGAAAATTGAACATGGGAAAAACTTACCTATCAGCTATACTGGATGGTTTGTCTCCAATAGGAACTAGCATTCCACCCCAAAGCGATGCTGAAAAAACCTATGGAGAGAAAAAGTAGCTTATTAATACAGAATCACAGAATTATTGAGGCTGGAAAAGCTTATTCAGACCAGACCAGGACCTAACATCATCACACCAGCCAGACCAGGGCACAAAGGGACACAGCCAGGCTGTCCTTTAACACCTCCAGGGATGGGGACTCCAACGGGCAGTCCAGTACAGGGGCTGATCACCTCTCCATGAGGAAGGGCTTCCTGACATCCACCCTAACCCTCTCCTGGTGCAGCATCAGTCCCTGCCCTCTCATCCTGGCACTGGTTGCCTGGGAGAAGAGCCTGACCCCAACCTACTACAACCTTCCTTCAGGGAGTTTGAGAGAGGGAGAAGGTCCCCCCTGAGGCTAAACACCCCCAGCTCCCTCAGCCTCTCCTCAGCAGACTTTCCCTCCAATCTCCTCCCCAGCCTTGTTGCTCTTCTGGACCCACTCCAGCCCCTCAATCTCTTTCTTGAAGTGAGTGGCCCAGAACTGCTCCCAGTAGTCGAAGGGAGGCCTCAATTGTTATAAGAATTCCTTAATTTCCCTACAAAAATCTCATCACTCAGTAACAGACAGAGCTCCTGCTAAGTGCAACAGAAAGTTCTGGTGGATCTGAGCATGAATATGACATCAGCAGTTATCTTCAGGCAATTCTTGATCATTGCTGCCCTCTTTCTCTCATGCAGGGCTCCACGTAAAACAAGTTAAGGCAGCAATGTGGACCCAAGCACCACCTGCACTGTAACTGAGTAGGAAACTCTTACTCCTACTTTCAGAATTTCCACGTCCTGAAACAAGACAACACTGCTGACATCAATCACTTCTGTAATTTTAAAGCAATACAAGAGTAAGCTACCAGAAAGTACAATTACTAGCCTTACAATGAAATGAAGTCCTTCCTATATTTATAAACATTAATGAGGTCAAATCAAGATATCTACACATTCCACCCCCACGACCCTTTTCTTAACCACGAAGACACAGACTCCACAACCTCATTTCCTAACTCTGATCAATGAGGAAAATATCTTCTAAAAACTCACCGAATCCCAGATAAGCTGCTTATTCAATTGAATCTCAAAATCCTCTTTTAGAAAGCTCACGTCTCCACCTGTATAGCCAGCCAGCTCCTGCAAGGACAGGAAAGTTAGAGCAGTTCATCATGGCTGCAACAGCACGATGTTTTCTGTACAAGAAATACGGACACACTGGTATGAATCACAGAATGGCCAGGGTTGGAAGGGACCTCAAAGATCATCTAGTTCCAGTCTCCCTGCACAGGCAGGGACACCTTCACCAGAGCAGGTTACTGAGGGCCTCAGACAACTTGGCCTTCAACACTGCCAGGGATGGGGCAGCCACAACTGCTGTTCTCCAGCCTTCTCCCCAGCCTCATTGCCCACAGAGCAAAATCAACTTTTCTAAAAGCTCTGCAAGCAAGATGAAAGCAAATCATTACCATGCCCAAATCAGACATGTTTATGCCTTTTAGAGTTATTTTTACCCAATGTTTCACTTTCTCCTAAGACTTACAAACCCTGTAAGCAGTAACAGTCTTGAAGTCTCACATTGCAGAGTAAGAAAACAAGTACACAACCTTCTGCAGAGTGTTAAATACTGCCAGGGACACTGTATTTCAATTTATGGGTAATTTAATGCCAGTGGTGAGCAAAAATGACTTAGCTAATGCTATGCAAATGAGACTTTGCCCCCATAGAAAAGTTTCCATGGAGTTTAAAAGGCACAGACTGCAAATACAGAGGGTTAATACTGGCCATTGCTGACTCATAGTTAAGTCCAATTAATTTCTACCTTTAGACATTTTTAATGCAGACATCACTTAGATAAATTCAGATTTACTCAAACCATACTTAGAGGGCAAATCCAATCACAGTATGAAAAAGTTATTTATTACTACCTGGTTAATTTTTAGCAGAGCACCTTTTCTTGGCAAGATTGAAGAGTTCCGGGAATCAATCACCATAGCGTGCTGAAAAGAATCAAAGAGTTTGAGGTTCTTGTATCTGTTGAATACCACACAGTGAGAGTGGTTTACTCCTTCTAAAACTGGGTGGAATTCCTTCTTCTCTGTGTGGAAAACAGTCATGGCACCTGCTATGGCTGGTGTAGCTCCATGGTTTTGGGAGCAATGGATTTACAGCCTAATTTAGTTCTAACTCTAGAAGCCATATCAAATATAGATCTCTCCATCTCTCCTCCTCTCTCTCCCCTTCCCTCTCCCTCAGCTATCCCCCATCTCTCTCCCTCAGCTATCCCCCGTCCCTCTCTCCAACCTTGCACCCCCTCCCCTCATCAGCCAGTCTGTCCTTAAACAACTCCAGGGGTGGCGACTCCACCACTGCCCTGACAGTCCATTCCAAGGTCTGATCACCCTTTCTTTGAGGGCTTCCTAATATCCAACCTAACCCTGCCCTGGCAGCTTCAGGCTCTGCCCTCTCATCTTAGGGCTGGTGCCTGGGGGAAGAGCTCAACTCTCAGCTGACTACAACCTCCCTTCAGGGAGCTGGAGAGAGGGAGAAGATCCCAAGTGAATCTCCTCTTCTCCAGGCTAAACACCCCCAGCTCCCTCAGCATCTCCTCATCAGCCTTTCCCTCCAGTCCCTTCCCCAGCCTCATCACTACACACTAACACAAAAAGCAGCTTCTGTATCATTCATCAGTATGAAACGACTCAAAGAACATGTTTTAAAATCTTATCATCCGGCGAAAGCCTTACAGAGAGAGAGGATTTAAGAGAGTGTCCACTTTCTTCTCGAACGGAAAAGGATGCTGTTCTGGCAAGGCAGCCGAGCTCTCTCCACACACCCTCCCACTTCAGCGTGTGATTAGTCTTCCAAATTGGGAACTACAAACAAAGAATTGAGCAAGACATTAAAAACAACATTTGCTACACAATTAGAATGAACACTTCCCTTCAGAAATACTTCCTTCTAAACTTTATTTAGCCTACGTGTCTATGCTTTTTCTTTTAACACCTCCTGGTTCACACAGAAATCCTTTTTCATTTCAGAGTAACATTAATTCTGCTCCAGTCACAGAGTCAGAATCATCCTGGATGGAAAGGACCTCCAGGATCAGCAAGTCCAGCCCTCATCCCAACATCTCCCTAACCAGCAGGCTACGGAATCAAGCTATAGATCTGCTTGTTTTCTAAATGCCTCCAGGGCCGTTGACTCCACCACCTCCCTGGGCATGTACAACGAGCCAGACACCCAGCTGACTTTCTGAAATGACACCTAAAATATTTAGAATGTGAAGAAAAACACGTTTTGGTGACATTAAAATGCCAATAAGACAATTCTAGCAAAACGACTGAAGTCCATTAATTCTGTACTTTTAAAATTGTTGACCTCTTTCAAATAACCATAGAACCACAGAACAGCCAAGGTTGGAAGGGATCTTAAAGATCATTGAGTTACAACCCCCCCTGCACAGGCAGGGACACCTGCACCAGAGCAGGTTACTCAGGGCCCCAGACAACCTGGCCTTCAACACTGCCAGGGATGGGGCAGCCACAACTGCCTTGGGCAACCTGTTCCAGCATCTCCCCACCCTCACAGCAAAGAGTTTGGTTCTCATGCCCAACCTCAACCTCCCCTCTTCAAGTCTGGAATCCTTTCCCATTGTCTTCTTGCTGCCACCTGTGTCAAAAGCCCTCCCCCAGCTTTCTTGTAGCCCCCTTCCTTCAGAGATGGGAAAGCTGCTCAAAGGTCACCTCTACTCCAGGCTGAACAACCCCACCTTGCTCAGACTGTCCTCAGAGGGGAGGTGCTCCAGCCCTCTGGTCATCTGAGCAGCTCCTCCGGGCTGCAAGCACTCAGTGACAGCTCCTGTTCAACATCTGCTCCATCACCACCCCTGAGTCCTCCTCCTCAGGGCTGTCCTCAATCCTTTCTTCTCCCAGTCTGCATTGGTGCATGGGATTTCCTCGACCCAGGTGCAGACCTTTGCCCTTGTTGAACTTCACGCAGTTTGCACAGCCAGCTTGTCAAGCTCCCTCTGGATGGCCTCCTGTCCCTCCAGTAAACCCAGTATGCGCCAAACCCAGCCACAAAGCACGCGTTCCCCGAACACTTACGTTAAATTCCGTTGATAATCCTCTATCCGTTTCACGAAGAGAGCTCCAGGGGAACTGCCCAGTTACTTTATACAGGTTAACTGAAAAACTGAACCACAACATTACAGGCAGGTTTGGAACTATTTCAGTAAATGGAGTTTTAAACTTTACAGGAAAACTTACGACCCTCAGCAAAGGAATGGATTTAATTATCCCTCAGTGGAAGATCTTAGTAGTTTTATTATATTCCTTCCCTGAAGCACTGAGAATTGAGGATGACACATGGATGTTTCCTTTTTCTGATGCCCAGGAGGGGATGCAGAGAGAAGCATTTCCCACCTTGGCTTTTTACCCAGGACTCAGCCAACCTTGGCAAGAGGCACTGGGTTGGATGTTGGCAGTATAAAAGGAAGGTTGCTTGCAGAGTCTCAGAGAGAGTCTGTGTTGTCTCCCCCCACCTCTGTCTGCAGGCAGGCCACTGCAGATAGAATGGATCAGACTCGGATTATGGACTGGATTGTAAGTCTCTTGGATGTTCTTTACGACAGCTTTGGATGGAAACTCCTGGTGCTGTGGACATTTTCACTGACTCTGAGGTTTGTGTTGGGATGCTTCAGGTCAGAGGCGTTTCCTTCACTCCTATGGTGGCCAGCTATGCTCTGTTGTCTTTGTACTACATACAATCACAGAGTGTTAGGGATTGGAAGACACCTGGAAAGATCATCCAGTCCAATCCCCCTGCCACAGCAGGATCACCTAGATCCAGCTGCACAGGAACATGTCCAGGTGGGTTTTAAATATCTCCAGAGAAGGAGACTCTACAAACCCCCTTCCAGTGCTCTGGCACCCTCACTGGGAAGAAGTTGCCTCTCATATTGATGTGGAACCTTCTATGTTCCAGCTCATACCCACTGCCCATGTCCTATCATCAGATTAATGAGATGGATAGAGATGGATAATAAACTGAGTACCCTGCTGATGGCCATGTTCCTTCAGTTAGGCTATAGAACTGTCAACACAGTCCCCAACTAAAAAGAACGACTCAAAAACTCATCCCTTACTTCCTTTCGAAGTTTCCAGGCTGTGGTTTGAAGAGTGAGAGGCCATAGGAAGTTTCCTTCGTTCCGTAGGAGAACTGGAAGGTTACCTTTTCTGCTCGCCCAAAGAGATTTGGGAACTTGAGCCCAAGCACCTACAGAAAACAGAAAACCCAACAGCTCACAGCGTGGTACAGTTTGCCATCTGAATCTTAGAGCACAGCTACCACGAGACGAGAAATGAAGCTGTTCAAAACAACGGCAACCAAATGTGTCTGAAGTCACATTTCATTCTGCGCTGGCAGTAAAAGTCATCACGGTAACAGAATCTCAGAATCACCATGGCTGGAAAGGACCTCCAGGGTCATCAAGACCAGCCCTCATCCCAACAGCTCCTCAACAATGGCCTCAACTGTTAGAGCTACTCAGTTTTTAAACATCTCCAGGGAAGGTAACTCCACCACCTTCCTGGACAGCCTGGTCCAGTGCCCAACCACATTCTCAGAAAGAGCTTCTCCCTAAGACCCCATCTAAACCTCCCCTAATGCAAGGTCAGTGTCACACCTTCCTCTTCCCCAAGCAAAAGGAAATGACAGGCAGAACTGGCATTAGGACACTCTGCTCTACTCCTTGAAATACTCAGACAGTGGATCAAGATGCATGGCCCAGCAAGAGGGAAGGGCTAGAGAGCTGTGATTGAGGTGAGAAGGCTGAAAGTCTGGCCTGGTGCTCATGATAATCATGGAATCATCATGGGTGAAAAGACCTCCAGGATCATCAAGTTCAGCCCTCATCCCAACAGCTCCCTAACCTCTACACCATGGCCTCAAGTGCTCTGGCTACTCAGTTTTTATAAACACCTACAGGGATGGGGACTCCACCACCTCCCTGGGCAGCCTGGTCCAGTGCCCAACTGCTCTCTCAGGAAACAATTTCTTCCTAAGATCCACTCTAAACCTCCCCAGACACAACTTGAGGCCATTCCCCCTCGTCCTATCATTAGTAATTTGGGAGAAGAGAGCAGCAGTCTCTTTAATAGTATCAAGAAATAATTAAAGCCATTGTAAGAAGTAAAAAACACACCGAGCCAGAAGCTGAGCATCCTCCCTACCTCAAAATGGGCTTTTGCTGAATGAAAGCCTAATACAAAGCCTCTTTAGAGACAAAAACCTGGCAAAGCCTAAATAAAGCTGGACTTAGAAACCAATTAGGTTTAGAACAGCAAATTCCAAGCTAGGTTTAAAACATGAAAATAAGGAGAATATGGAGAGAAACAGTAATTATTTTAAATAATCCATACCATACTGCCTTCATTGTTGCCAACCATAGTGTTATAGCTCCCAGTTAGTCTTCTCAACTCTGTGACCTCAAATGTCACATCTAAACCATTTGGAAGGGCATCATCTCCTATGGTGAGAGACAAAGACATGTTATCTCTAGAGCCCTGTATTAAAAAAAGCAGACAGATGTGCTGGATTGTCTGACAACTGATTGATTTAAATGATAATAAAAGCCTCCCTTACAAAGGAAAATGGCTGGAGAAGTACACCTACACTACAGAAGAGTCTATGAGCCTAAGTTCTACACACAATTATACAGGGAAATATGCATGAGGTAGGAGTGTTCTCAGTAGGTACAAGAGAATAAGACAAGGATGAATGAGGCAATACTCACCTTGACAGGTATCGATCAGAACCTCTACCTGTCTAAAGATTCCTAGACGAAGCAACTTTTCACGAGCCTCATGCGATTTTCTCATCACCTACAGGATTAGACATGAGTAGCTCAGTTGTAGAGTCACAGAATATTTTATGTGGCATCAGACTGGCATCAGTTTTATGTGCTGAGGTTCAACGGTTTATCTAGAAGTGGCAGCCTGCTCGAGAGTCCAATGGAGGGCCACGAGAATGATTATGGGACTGGGGCACCTGCCTTATGAGGAAAGACCTGGGGCTTTTTAGTCTGGAGAGGAGGAAACTATGAAGGGACTTAATCACAGTCTATAAATGCATCAGGGCTGGGTGTCAAGAAGAAAGAGACAATCCCTTTTCACCTGCACCCTGTGATAGGACAAGGGGCAATGGGTGTCAGTTGGAGCACTGAAGTTCCACCTCAACATGAGACAGAACTGTAAGAGTGACAGAGCCCTGGAAGGGGCTGCCCAGGGAGGTTGTGGAGTCTCCTTCTCTAGAGACTTTTACAACCCATCTGGATGCCTGCCTGTGTGACCTGCCCTAAGTTCTACGGTCCTGCTTGAGGAGGGGGGTTGGACCCTATGACCCCTGGAGGTCCCTTCCAACAGCTAATGATCTGTGTTATCTGTCTGACTAAGCATCTTGGAGTACTGTTGGCCATCTCCCACGGTTTTTGAGCTTAAAACATCACAAGTATCTGCCAGTAATTCACATTTAAGTCTGGCTTCCAGTATAACGAGCCCAGAATTGTCACCAGACTTGACAAAGTTGTCCCACGTCTGAAGGGAGTAGCTCAAGGGAGCAAGAAGAGTGAAAGCAGTCATGCTGAAAGTGTAATTTTTAAACAGGAGGTCTGATATTCTCTATAGAACTTACTTCTATGAGATTTTTCGCCTTGAAAACATCAGTGATTTCATACATGATAATGTCATCTTTGGTCCTTCCAAGCCCATCGAAGTGCACATGCTGAACCACCACCTACGCAGAAGAGATGTTTCAACGCCAATCCTGAATTTGCATTTATTAATGAACATCAAAGCGACTAATCGGAGAAAACATTGCTGTTCAGGTGAAAAACTCTGATCATCAGAAATCAGCTACTGTTCAGAAGAGTTGTGCCCTTAAGCCAAAAATTCACAGCCTTTCCTTCATCCAACAAGCAGGTCACCCTGTCGGAGTAGGAGATCGTGTTTGTTAAACAGGACCCTAGTGGCCAGTGACAGGGTGAGGGGACATGGCCTGAAGCTGCTCCAGGGGAGGTTCAGGTTGGATGGCAGGAAGGGTTTGTTTCCTGAAAGGCCTGTCAGGCACTGGAACAGCTGCCCAGGGAGGGGGTTGAGTCCCCATCCCTGGAGGTGTTGAAGAGAAGGGCAGATGTTCAAGAAGGACACAGAAGTGCTGGATTGAGTCCAGCACAGAGCCACAAACATGATGAAGGGAGTGGAGCATCTCCCTGATGAGGAAAGGCTGACAAAGGTGGGTCTCTTGAGCTTGGAAAAAAGACTGAGACAGAGGGGTGACCCCATGAATGTTGATAAATATGGAAAGGGTTGGTGTCAGGAGGATGGAGCCAGGCTCTGCTCAGTTGCATCTTATGACAGGACAAGGGGCAATGAATCTAAGCTGGAACAGAGGAGGTTCCACATCAATATGAGTAGAAATTTCTTCCCAGTGAGAGTAACAGAGCACTGGAAGGGGCTGCCCAGGAGGGTTGTGGAGTCTCCTTCTCTGGAGACATTTAAAACCCACCTGGCCATGTTCCTATGAGACTTGATCTAGGGGATCTTGCTGTGGCAGGGCATTGGACTGGATGATCTTTTGAGGTGCTTTCCAATCCTTAAGTGTGATTCTGCGTTATAGAGTCACAGAACATTAGGGATTGGAATGGACCTTGAAAGATCATGTAGTCCAATCCCCCTGCTTCAGCAGGAATCCCCCTGTGTCCATTGGGGGACAGTGTTTAGTGGTGCTGACAGGGCTGGGAAAAGGTTGGACTCGATGATGTTGAAGGTTTCTTTCACCCAGAACTACAACTCTGGGCACACTAAGGACCAAGAGAGATTTGGTCTTACAAGTGAAACATTCTTTTCATAAAAAGTCACCATCCTCTGCTGAAGTCAGCAGTTCCCTTTGTACCATAATCCACATGGCAGCACTTCACTGTAACCTGGCTAATCCCTCACTCTAGCAGATCAAGCACAACTCCTTGTTTGCTCCCAAACAGAGTGGGAGAAGCAGTAATCTCTTATGACAAAGAGGGGAAACACAGCATTTGGAAACAGGTCTGTTAGCTCAAAACTGAAATTTAATACCAACTCCTGAAGCAGGGAAGAACTGGAAACAGACAACATCAGATAAAATTCACAGTGCTGAAGGTAGCTCTTTCACATCTCAAAGCACAGTTTTGACAATTTCCTTAAGAAAAACAAGAGTGCCAAGAAATTTATCTTCAGAAAGAAAGAAAAAGGATGTTATTCAGGTACTCACATCTTTGTTTTCAAGAATTTCCTGCTTGGCTTCAGGTTCAACTTCAACCAGTTCAGCTTCCTCTCCCAAAGCACCGAAGTCGGGACCTCCCATCGGGAGAGGCTCCAAACTCTGCAAGAGTGAAAGACAACTGCATTTTATCAGAAGATAATGGATCAAGCACGAGCAACAGCGGGCTACCTGCAAGAGCAGAGGTCACAACTGGATAACTTAGTAAATCTACTTACAATCTTAAGACACTAATACATTTTACTGCATTATGTGGGTGTCTCCTCAGTGTCACCTAATGATAGGACAAGGGGCAATGGGTGTGAGCAGGAACACAGAAGGTTCTACATCAGAATGAGAAGGAACTTCTTCCAAGTGAGAGTAACAGAGCCCTGGAAGGTGCTACCCAGGAGGGCTGTGGAGTTTCCTCCTCTGGAGACATTTAAAACCCACCTGGCCATGTTCCTGTGAGACTTGATCTAGGGGATCCTGCTGTGGCAGGGCATTGGACTGGATGATTTTTGAGGTGATTTCCAAACCCTAAGTGTGATTCTGTGACACTCCTCCATACAGCTCAGGAGTGGGCTACTTCGCTAAAACACCCTGAGGTGCTTTTCTAATCTGGAAAACGAGAATTCCCTGCTCTTTCTATAGCATTTCAGAGCCTTATTAACTATTTCCTGACATGTTAGACAAGTTTTCCCCAGTGCCATTACAGCCTCTTCTTGTTCTACCACCAGAAATACTTCAGTCTTTACCAACTTTCTCTAAGACTGTACTTGATCTCGTCCAGCCCCAGTAATTCTGTGATACTGTAAGCAATGTTGGATGGATTTGGAGATTGACTGCCTGTTGACTCCAAACATTTCAGGCATGAGGCACTACAGCTCTCTTTCCACAACCTCTCTTCACCAGGTAAGCACAGACCCAAAGTTGCAGGCAGGGTGGTTTCTCTTTGCTTTGCCATTGACTTTGATGGTTTTGTTTCCTATTTTCATTTATAGTGTCTAGCTCTGTCTCACCTCAGAATCACGGGATTGTTGTGGATGAAAAAGACCTCTGAGCATACCCAGCCCAGCCCAGGACCTAACATCACCACAGTGGTCAGACCAGAGCTCTAAGGGACACAGCCAGGCTGTCCTGAAACACCTCCAGCGATGTGGACTCCTCCACTGCCCTGGGCAGTCCCTTCCAGAGTCTGATCACCCTTTGTGTGAGGAAGGGCTTCCTAACATCCAACCTAACCCTCCCATGGCAGCTTCAGGCCCTACTCTCTTGTCCTGGTGCTGGTCACCTGGGAGAAGAGCCTGACCCCCAACCTGACTACAACCTCCCTTCAGGGAGTTGGAAAGAGAAAGCCTGGTCTCCTATTCTCCAGACTAAACACCCCCAGCTCCCTCAGTCTCTCCTCAGCAGACTTACCCTCCAGTCCCTTCCCCAGCCTCATTGCTCCTCTGGACCTGCTCCAGCCCCTCAATCTCTTTCTTGAAGTGAGGGGCCCAGCACTACCCCCAGTACTATCCCCAGTACTCGAAGGGAGGCCTCCCCAGTGCCCAGCACAGGGGCAGAATTCCGTCCCTAGTCCTGCTGGCCACACTATAGCTGGCACAAGCCAGGACACCACCGGCCAACCCCGACCGCCGCCAGAGAGCTGAGAGCGCCACGGAAGCCTCCTCCGAGCAGCGGCCTCCTCCCCTCGCTGCCTCCTGCCCTCAGCCGCCCTCCGGCAGGGCGCAGCCCAACGGGGTGACCCGCGCTGTGCCCGGCAGAGGACTGCAGCTGGCTCTCGCCCCCTCCCTGGGCGGGATCCGAAGGGCAAGGCCTTGCGCTCCCCTCAACGACCTTCGGGTCCCGCCACCCGCGGCAAGCGGCAACCTCGCGGGTGCCCTGCCAGCGCTGCCCGCGGCGCAGGCGCTTACCCGTGCGTGCACCGTGCCCATGGCCGGGGCTGGGGAGAGCGGCAGGGGGCGGCGGCGGCGGCGGTCGGGGCCAGCAGGCGCCGCGGGCGCTCAAGGCCGCAGGACGGGGGCAGCCATGACAGGCGGCACCGCCCCGGCTCCCATTGGCCGGGCAGCAGGAAGAGGCGGGCGAAGCAGGCGCTGCCCGGATGGTCCCCGGCGGCCCGAGGGACCTGAAGCGGGAGCCCGGAGCCCTCCCGCTCACCCGGCTTCAGGGGGCGGCGGGCGATGAAGAGCGACGCGGATCCCATCCACCTCTGACAGGCCGCTCGGAGGGAAGCGATGCTGCACCGAGAGCAGTGGCAGCAGCTCGCTGGTTCCTCATGAAGTCACGCTGGTCACCTGTAAACGGCGTTGAAGCTCCCCGAAGCCGGGCCTCTGCACTGCTGCTGTGCTGAGTTTCAACCAAGATAGGAGACAGTGGTTGTTTTCTTCCTCCAGAGCAAGTCACACAGAATGATTGAGGCTGGGAAAGCCCTCTGAGCTCATCCAGACCAGCCCAGGACCTAACATCAGGACAGTAGCCATACCAGGGCACCAAGGGCCACAGCCAGGGTGTCCTGAAACACCTCCAGGGATGGGGACACTGCCCTGGGCAGTCCATTCCTGGCTCTGATGTCCCTTTCCATGAGGAGGAGCTTCCTAACATCCAACCTTACCCTCCCCTGGCAGCTTCAGGCCCTGCCCTCTCTCCTGGCACTAGTTGCCTGGGAGAAGAGCCTGACCCCCACCTGACAGAAAACTAGAAGCCACAGTAACAGGAACGACTGTCTTTTTATTTTAGAAAAGACAAAAACTGGATTTGTGAAGAAGAGAAGTGGTTAAGTTTTATTTAAATCAAGTTACCAGAACTATTCTGTTACCCTGAAAAAGGAGTAAAGGTTGTGGTTCCTGCTGAAATTCCACCACATCGATGAATCTTACATTATAAAAATTGATTACAGAATGCTTAAAGTTATAAATAAAGACAATAAGAGATACAAGATCTGTTTTATAATTGTAGGTAGAGTAGTATTTCCAACTTATCTTGCTGATTTGGAGATAAATACACAGAAGAAATTAACACATGAGTAAAATAGCACCAGTCTTCTGTAGAGTGGCTACGGATGGACACTGATAGCCTGACACTTCCTCCATTCCCTGATGCTGTAAAATAAACTTCAACCTTGTAAAATTTCACTTCCCCTGAGCACCTCAAGCTTCAGGAAACTGCTAAAAGGCTGGTTCAACTCACAAACACTACATTTTGCTTTCTGACTGACTTCTGGAAGACCCCCTCTTGAGCATCACGATCACTGCTTTCCATGCCTGGAACAAGATGCTTGCAGCAAGCACCTCGAGTCTCTTCCCTGAGCTGCACCTGAGGCACAGAATTCACATTCTGGAATAGGTAGTTTTCAAGTGGCACATGCCTGCACCCAAACACACCTACACCCAACTTTAAAGCCCCCTGTAAAGTGTTTCCTGCCACCTTGTAAAACCTGTACAGGACATGGTAACAAGACATCGAAAGGGCAGTTCATCTTAACAGTTGGTTAGTTATCCTCAAGTATTCCTACACCAATCTTTATTAAGATTATGCTCAACCAGTTTAGTGGGAAGTGTTTTAAAACTCTCATCGTGCAATACAGGTAACTTCTGATCTGTTACTTGAGATCATAAAATGGGCAGCGTTGGAAGGGACCTTAAAGATCATCCAGTCCCAACCCCCATGGCACAGGCAGGGACACCTGCACTAGAGCAGGTTACTCAGGGCCCCAGCCAGCCTGGCCTTCAACACTGCCAGGGATGGGGCAGCCACAACTGCCCTGGGCAACCTGTTCCAGCATCTCCCCACCCTCACAGCAAAGAGTTTGTTCCTCACGTCCAACCTCAATCTTCCCTCTTCAAGTCTGGAACTGTTTCTCCTTGTCCTCTTGCTACATACCAGTGTCAAAAACCTTTCCCCAGCTTTCTTGTAGCTCCCTTCCTTCAGGGACTGGAAAGCTGCTAGAAGGTCATGTAGGAGCCTCCTCTCCTCCACGCTGAACAACTCCAACCTGCTCAGCCTGGAGATCCCACTATTTGTCTTGGACTGGATGATCTTTCGAGTTCCCTTCCAATCCCCAACATCCTGTGATTCCTTGTGTATTTTTCCCTTGAAGTATTTGAAAAGGGAAAGAGCCACAGAGGAGAAGCAATACAAACACAACCACCTAGAGTACTGCTGTCCCACAGCACCCTGTGCACACAGCTTTCCCATAAACACAACAGTATGTTCAACCATAAGGCAAACGGACAACTGGAGGCCACTGAAAAGCTCACTGGGGTGTTTTCCTTTAGGAAGCAGAGGTCTAATTTCATGTCTGCGCTATAAAAGCCACCCTGACACATAATATTAGTAAGAAATATGTTTTCACAAAGCTTTTGTTAGCAACACCTGACTAACAGTTTGCTTGCAGAAGTTACATCTTAAAAAAAATCAATTCCCAGAGAGACACTGTTTACTACAAATTTTACTACAGTTAGTAAGCTGGTGCTTCAACAGAATTAGAGTCTCTTACAAAGAATAGCAGCCACTGGCTTTAGAATCCTTAAAACCAGTAGAATTCCCAAGGCAGATCTGTTGGGAAGCTGTAAACAGGTAACTTCCAAGACTTATTGGCAAGAAACAAAGTGATCTTTACTCCCTTTAGGATTTCAGCTTCTCTGCCAAGCTGGAATTTTGGAAATGGTGGAATCTACTTTGGATTCAATACTCTGGAGCAGTGTGGAAACTGGTCTCTGAGCAAGTGTCAACATCTGTTTCCGACGCAGGCTCATCATCAGTCGTGGGAAGAGGAGGATATGAACTGAAGTCTGAATGCTCCTGCGTGTCAGCAGAAGAGCTTTTCACAGCTGAATGCATGAAGCTTGAAGATTCCCAGAGCCAGGTCTCGAGGTCTGTGGAAGAGTGAGGCATTTTCAGGTGGCAATATGAAGCGTGAAACTCCACAGCAGATGGGGCAGTCTGACATTTCCTTAGTGCCACACACTTGTCTGTCCTGTTAAAGAAAAAAACCAGTCTTAGAAGTGTCATTTAAACACTAATGTTAGTGTCCAGGTGTCTGACAGGGAGTCTACACGTAAGGATCCTACAAGAAAACAATTCACACTACATCTAGTGAGTTTGGACATGGGACAACAGGAAGAGGACCTAAAAATGATCACATCTAACACATATGGGCTGTCCTCAGAAGTAGCTATACCAATAGTCACACTGACAGTCACACTGTTCTGATGAGCTCACAAGGGTGGATGGTCTGTTCTCCCCAGCAGCCAGGGCTAGGAGGAGGGGAAACGGCCTGAAGCTGCACCAGGGGAGGTTCAGGTTGGATGTCAGGAGGAATTTCTTTGCTGAAAGGGTTGTCAGGCACTGGAACAGCTGCCCAGGGAAGGGGTTGAGGAGAAGGGTAGCTGTTTGTTTGGGATACAGGGTTCAGTGGTGCTGATAGGTTGGACGTGATGATCTTGAAGGTCTCTTCCAGCCAAAACTATTCTATGAATCTATGATGTCTGTACGTCACCTCTGACACACTTCTGATCAACCCCTGGCTACTCACTTGGAATATTTGCTGATTCACCAACCACAGCACTAACTGAATATGAACAATCTCAACATTTACAAGAGTTGAGTAGCAAACAGTTGTTCAGCTTCCCAGAAGCTATGTCTGCAGTCCACTTTACAACCAGCTAATTATCACCAACCCAAACAACTGGAACAGAACTGCCCTACAATTTAAAACAGCACTCTAATCACTAGGTTCATCAGAGAATGGCCAGGATTGGAAAGGACCTCAAAGATCATCTAGTTCCAACCCTCTTGCACAGGCAGAGGCACCTTCACTAGAGCAGGTTACTCAGGGCCCCAGCCTTCAACACTGCCAGGGATGGGGCAGCCACAGCTGCCTTGGGCAACCTGTTCCAGCATCTCAGCACCCTCACAGCAAAGAATTTGTTCCTCATGTCCAACCTCAATCTTCCCCTCTTCAAGTCTGGAACTATTATATTAGCATTCAGGTGTCTGGCATGGAGTTGACAGATAAGGAAGGACTCTAGAAGAAATCTCTTCCAATCTGACAAAGTAAAGGCACCAAGATTACCCTTTGTTTTTTGCATTACGTTCCATTTCTTCTCTTTTGGCAAAGAAGCTCAAAACCATCCACGCGCCTGCTCTCACACACGCTTCCAACAACCATTTCCATACCTGAAGTTGAGGTGCACTAGAAGATACCATCCACCAGGTTAAATTTCCTAAAAGGATTTTCAAACAGTAAACAGCGCAAATTTTCATGAGATTTAAGTTTGATTCCAAAACAGAAGCTAGACCTGATGACATAAGGGAAAAGGCGGGGAGATTATTGTCTGCAACGCATCGGTTACCTTCTTGGTGGATGCTGAAGCATCCCAAGCCCACAAAGGGACCTTGAAAGATCATCCAGTCCAATCCCCCTGACACAGCAGGATCACCTAGATCCAGTCACACAGGAACACGTCCAGGTGGGTTTTAAACATCTCCAGAGAAGGAGACTCCACAACCCCCCTGGGCAGCCCCTTCTAGGGCTCTGTTACCCTCACCTGGAAGAAGTTCCTTCTCATATTTATGCAGAACTTCTTCTATTCCAGCTCACGCCCACTGTCCTTGTCCTATCACTAGATGCCCCTGAGCAGAGCCTGGCTCCATCCTCCTGACACCCACCCTTCACATATTTATCACCATTAATGAGGTCACCCCTCAGTTTCCATTTCTCCAAGCTAAAAAGACCCAGCTTCCTCAGCCTTTCCTCATAAGTGAGGTGTTGTACTCCATCATCTTTGTGGCTCAGGTTTGACTACTCTCTAGATCTAAGGGATGGAGTGCATTGAATCAGATGCCAATCCAGAACCCAGCAAGGCTTCTGACAAAGAAGTAGGATCAAACAGTTCTTCTCACACATAACAGAACTGCATTTCTGATGGGCCAGGGCATGGGACTCACAGGGCAAGAAGAGCAGCTTTGATCTTCCTCCTGCACTAACTTTGCTCTTAAGAACACGAAAGCAAGAGCTCAAGAAGTTTTGGCTGCAATCAAAGTGTAGTTTTGATTTTCATGTTAAAATGTGCTGTGTACAAAGCACAGCAAGGCTTTAACTGAACTTCTTCCCAGTGAGGGTGACTGAGCACTGGAAGGGGCTGCCCAGGGGGGTTGTGGAGTCTCCTTCTCTGGAGACGTTTAAAACCCACCTGGACATGTTCCTGTGCGACTTGATGTAGAGGATCTTGCTCTAGTGGGGGCACTGGACTGGATGATCTTTTGAGGTCCCTTCCAATCCTTAACTTTCTGTGATTAGCATCTGAACCTCAGGGAGAGTCAACATTTCTCTACTTAGAGCATTAATGTGACAAAAGCTGTGCAACTGCCAGCAAGAAGACTGATTTTTAATGGAAAATCTAAGCTGAGTACTGGTCAGATTAATTCTGTGAGGGTTTGCCGAGCTCTTGGGGGAAACAGTGCAGTCCCCAGCAAAAAGTGAACCACAAGTGGTGTTCTTAGGTTCATACAAAGGAGAGTCATCACCTCTACTTTCATACACATAGTGCTGCCAAGTGCAACAGCAGTAAAGAGTCTGAAAGGCTGAATCTCATACCAGTTTGGTAAGGAAAGTCTAACTAACCTAGTTATAATCAGGTTAGAGTAGAGATTTCCACAGAAATCAAGGTTACTAAAAATTGTCTGTGTGAGTCTTATTTGAGTTCTTCCCAACTATCTCATGAGACTGTCCTCCACATTACTTACAACCTTTCCTGTGCACCCTCTGAAGAATCTAGTCCTTTGTTTTCCAGTTCCAACCTCCTTTAGAACACTGTGAACACCTATTCCTCTTCTTCCTGATTGCTCCACCTACTGCAGTGCAGAAGGAGGTCTCTGTTCTCAGTCCAATGCCTGCTGCATAACCCACTCCTCTCCCCAAATAGCTGCCAACAGGCAACACCTCTCATCTACAACTGGATCTAGGTGATCCTGCTGTGGCAGGGGGACTGGACTAGATGGTCTTTCGAGGTCCCTTCCAACCCCTAATATTCTGTAAGGATTGGAAGCAGTGAGAACTGCTTTGTGTTACCTTTGAGAAAGTTATTTAATCCTGTTTTTAAAGAGAAACTTCTTAGTGCTTGAAGCCCTGACGAAAGAATTTCTGTAAGTGCATCATTTGCAGGCAGCAGCAGCAGGACTCCACTTTACCTGGAGGTACAGAAGAGCTTGCTTTTCGCCTGGGAATAGACGGTACCAGCAAGGTGACACAGCTGTTCTTGCATCCATCGAACATCAGCGGGCATGTCAGGAAACCAGTTTACTAGCCTGCAATCAAACCCAACATGCATTCAGTGTTTTGCAAGCAGGAGATTGTTTGAATTACATTCTTACACATCGTGAGCATCATATGATGAAATAACACCTTTCATTGAGAGTCATAGAATCATAGAATAGTTTTGGCTGGAAGAGACCTTCAAGATCATCAAGCCCAACCTTTTCCCAGCCCTATCAGCACCACTAAACCCTGTACCCCAATGCAACACCTACCCTTCTCCTCAACATCTCCAGGGATGGGGACTCAACCCCCTCGCTGGGAAGGTGTTTCAGTGCCTGACAACCCTTTCAGCAAAGAAATTCCTCCTGACATCCAACCTGAACCTTCCCCTGGTGCAGCTTTAGGCCATTTCCCCTCCTCCTATCACTGGCCACTAGGGAGATCAGACCAACCCCCACATCTCTACAATCTCCTTTCAAGTAGTTGGAGAAAGCAAGGTCTCCCCTCAATCTCCTCTTCTGCAGGCTAAATAGCCCCAAGGGTCCCTCAGCCACTCCTCCTATGACACTTAAGTAATCCTACTGATTGCTCTGCTTCTTCCATGTAGGATCTTAAACGCTGACATTTTATGGTCATTGCAGCAAAAGAAGGAACTTCTGAGTGAGGGTGCCAGGGGAGTTGTGGAGTCTCCTTCTCTGCAGATGTTTAAAACCCAGCTGGATATGCTCCTGTGCAACCTATTCTAGATGATCCTACTCTGGCAGGGGATTGGACTAGATGATCTTTTGGGGTCCCTTCTAATTCCAAATGGTCTGTGATCCTGTGAAGAACTGCCCCCAGGTTTCACACCTCTTACTAGACCTTTTTAGCACAAGACCTCACCTCCTAAGTTCTTCTGCCAGGTTGGCAAATCAGTTGATCATCAGTGCTGTACAGGACCATCATAGAGTCATAGCATCACTATGGCTGAAGAGAACATTTAATGGCAGGAAAGAGTCTGCAGCTCTTCCCAACCTCTCTACATTTCCATCTAGTTCTCTTCTTAGTTTTCTTTGTGGAAACTTAACTAGTGTTAAGAAAAAGGGCATCACTGCATCTCTGATCTACGCTGAGCATTACGTGCACTACACACCCTGTGAGTGCAAAGAGTTCCTGTCACTAAGAAACTCCAGGCGCTGGGAACTTCCTTAAGAGTTTAAAGGTGGGAGATTGAATCAAAACAAAAGCAAAATCACAATGTGAGAACAAAATTCACACAGTGGACTTCACTCCTGACTTCTGAAAAAGCTGAAGCACAACTCTCTGAAGAGAGGCTGTGTCTCACCCACAATATAACTGCCATAAAGAATGTTCTCTCAGGAAACAAAATTCAAGACTGTTTCATTTACAGCAATGACAGGACAGCTACTAGTAATCATGAGGAGAAGCTGAGAGTGCTGGGGGTGTTTAGCCTGGAGGAGACTCAGGGGGGACTTGTCCCTCTCTACAGCTACTTGAAAGGAGGTTGTAGTCGGGTGGGGGTCAGGCTCTTCTCCCAGGCAACCAGCACCAGGATAAGAGGGCAGGGTCTGAAGCTGCATCAGGGGAGGGTTAGGTTGGATGTTAGGAAGCCCTTCCTCCAAGAAAGGGTGATCAGCCACTGGACTGGACTGCCCAGGGCAGCAGTAGATCCCCATCCCTGGAGGTGTTTAAGGACAGCCTGGCTGTGGCCCTTAGTGCTCTGGTCTGGCCAATGTGGTGTTGTCAGGTCCTGGGCTCAGCTTGATGGTCTCAGAGGGCTTTTCCAGTCTCAGTTTTCCTGTGGTTCTGTGGTTCTTTCTACTTAGAAATCTCTTAATATTTGTTTATCTAGCCTTAGCCCACAGAAGCTGTAGGAGGATGCATTATTTTGGTAAAAACAATGGTCTTTGCAAAGCTACCACTTAACTTCTAGAGGAGCAGAATGCCTAGAACACTGAGTAAGCTCTCAATGAGGAAACTTCTGGAAGCATAATGCTTCTAAAAGTGTTGGTTCAAGCTTCCTTACCGTAAAGCCACAGAGTAAGCAGACTCCACTGGTAATGTGTACGGCAGCATCAGGTAGGATATCACCCGCATCGGGAAGAGTTTAGAGAACTGAGCGTAGAATCCATTCTGTTCTGTACAAGCTTCCTGCAGTGCTTAAGAAGAATTAGTTTTGAAAAACATGTCAGACTCTTTGACAACAGTTTGCATCATATACTCAAAGTTAGGTCATCTTCAGGAATGTTATCAATCAGGCTCATTAGAAATATTAAGGCTCCAGAAGTGGGCTGAGCAAACTGCATGAAGTTGAACAAGGGCAAGGGCCTGCACCTGTGGAGAGGCAATCCCATGCACCAACACAGACTGGGAGAAGAAAGGATTGAGGACAGCCCTGAGGAGAAGGACTTGGGGGTGCAGGTGGAGCACAAGTTGAACAGGAGCTGTCAGTGTGCGCTGGCAGCCCAGACACCAACCATGTCCTGGGCTGCAGCAAAAGAATCAGCGACAGTCAGTTGAGGGATGGGATTCTCCCCCTCTGCTCTGCATTGGTGAGACCCCATCTGCAGTACTGGGTCCAGTTCTGGAGTCCCCAATATCAGAAGAGCAGAGAGCTACTGGAAGGTGTCCAGAGGAGAGAAACTGAAATGATCAGAGGGCTGAACCACCTCCCCTCTGAGGACAGGCTGAGCAAGGTGGGGTTGTTCAGCTTGGAGAAGAGGAGGCTCCCACATGACCTTCTAGCAGCTTTCCCATCTCTGAAGGAAGGGGGCTACAAGAAAGCTGGGGGAGGGCTTTGACACAGATGCACAGCAAGAAGACAAAGAGAAACAGTTCCAGACTTAAAGAGGGAAGATTGAGGTTGGACATGAGGAACAAGTTCTTTGCTGTGAGGGTGCTGAGATGCTGAAACAGGTTGCCCAAGGCAGTTGTGGCTGCCCCATCCCTGGCAGTGTTGAAGGCCACGTTGGCTGGGGCCCTGAGTAACCTGCTCTAGTGAAGGTGTCCCTGCCTGTGCCTGGGGGGGGTGGAACTGGATGATCTTTAAGGTCCCTTCCAACCCTGGTCATCCTATAACTATTAATTATTAAATAAACATTATAATTTGGGCTCAGGTAGAAAATTAGAGATTTATTCTCAAGGAACCTTCTCCATACTATTTTAAAACGTGGGAAACAGGCTCACACCACAAGGACAAAAGACATTACCCAGAACTTTTAGGTCTTCAGAATTAATCTGTAGTAAGAGGGTGTAAAATTTATATTTAAACTAAAATAGTGCCAGACCAGGGCACTAAGGGCCACAGCCAGGCTGTCCTTAAACACCTTGAGGGATGGGGACTACACCACTGCCCTGGACAGTCCAGTCCAGGCTCTGATCACCTTTTTCCATGAGGAAGGGCTTCTAACATCCAACTTAACCCTCCCCTGGTAGCTTCAGGCCCTGCCCTCTCTTCCTGGCACTGGGTGCTTGGGAGAAGAGCCTGACCCCCACTTGAATACAACTTCCCTTCAGGGAGTTGGAGAGAGCGAGAAGGTCCCCCCCAAGTCTTCTCCAGGCTGATCCCTCCAGTCCCTTCCCTGGCCTCGTTGCTCCTCTGGACCTGCTCCAGCCCCTCAATCTCTCTGTTGAAGTGAGAGGCCCAGACCTACCCCCTGCATTCAGAGGGAAGCCTCCCCAGTACAGGGGGAGAGTTACTTTTCTAGTCTCGTTCCATGATTCAGTGATAAGGTGGGCATAAGCAGCGTTTAGATCCGAGGTTGAACTCCAGTGTGAAACACTTGCTTACAAGAACGTTACGCACACGTGTACAAACCCAAATGAGTATTCAATTCACACCTCTGCAGAGCTGGAAGTAGCTCCCTCCACCTGCTTCAGTCATATTTGTGTGTCTAAATCAAAGCACGTGTGTTCACATTCCCTAAGTATCTGAAGAACTTCCTTGGGCTGAGTTGGTCTCGAATTTCCTCAGCACTTCCAAGATTAGATAGAAAGCATCTCACATGGATTGCAAGAGCAAGCAGGTGAAACACAAAGTTCCCTACTCAGAGTACCTTTACGGAGCCTGGGAGGAAGACTTTCAAAGATGCTTTTCTCCAAAGGCCAGGGATTTTGCTTCAGCTGGTCATGAAGTAGCTCCGTTTTCAAAGGTTGTACTCTGTTGGAGTCTGTTTTCCTTTTCTCTTTCATGCTGTCCATGTGTTGCATGGTCTCCTGAGGTTTTCTCTTTGTGAAGGACAAGTGAATGTAAATTGAGTCATTCAGAATACCTGAAAGAGTCAAGAACTTCAGTTTGGGTTTGATCCACAGGTCTGCAACGAATCTATGCGGCACAAACAGTCTGTGTGTTTATACAAAGGCCTGTCCTGAGGGAATATTATCTACAGAATTAAGCAGGAGTGTCAATCTGCTGGAGGGTAAGGAGGAGCTGCAGAGGGATTTGGACAGGCTGGAGTGATGGGCTGAGGCGATGAAATGAGGTTTAACAAAGCCAAGTGATGGGTTTGTTTCCTCACAACAGCCCCCAGCAGCCATAGGCTGGGAGAAGAAGGGCTGGAGAGCTGCCTGGTGGTGGAAAAGGACCTGGGGGTGTTGAGTTACAGCTGAACAGGAGCCGGCAGGATGCCCAGTGGCATCCTGGCCTGGATCAGGAATGGGGTAACCAGCTGGAGGGAGGGAAGTGATGGTACCCATGTGCTCTGCATTCATGAGACCCCACCTACAGTACTGGGTCCAGTTTTGGGCACCACAGGATAAGGACATTAAGGTGCTGGAGTAGAGCCTCCATCTCCCTAACCCCTACACCATGGCCTCAAGTGCTCCAGCTACTCAGGTTTTAAACCCCTCCAGGGATGATGACTCCACCTTGGGCAGCCTGTTCCAGTGCCCAACCACTCTCCCAGAAAACAACTTCTTCCTAAGATTCAATCTAAACCTCCCCTGATGCAACTCAAGGCCATTTCCCCTTGATCTACCATTAGGAATTTGGGAGAAGACACCAGCAGCAGCCTCACTACAACCTCCTTTGAGGTAGCTGTAGAGAGCAAGAAGGTCTCCTCTGACCCTCCTCTTCCCTAGACTAAATAGCCCCAATTCCCTCAGCAGCTCTTCACAAGGCCTGTCCTCCAGCCCTCTCCCCAGCCTCGCTGCCCTTCTCTGACCATACTCCATCAGTACAGGGTGTAGAGTACAGGGTCACCATCACCTCCTTACTCCTGCTAATACTATGATTCCCCTAGGGTTGGAATTCTTGAGTAACTTTACAGAAGTAAAGTTACAGACACAGACTTTACAGAAACTCTCAAGTTCAAATGCTGTGTGTCAGCACAGCTTCCAACATGGATGAAGTTACTCCAGCTATGGCTTTTCTGTAAGAACTCCATTTATTGTCCCTTCAAAAACCTCCAAGACCTAGTCTTTTCTCAGCCACTCTTCTTTATTTGATCTCAAGCCAAGATCACAGCGTCACTAATGAACCGCAAGCGTAACGTACCATTCTCTTTCAAGAACTTAAGAGCATCTGAATATCCTTGCTCACAGATCTCTCCCAGTACCTGCAAGTAAAGGATAAATAAGCCAGACAAATAAAAGCAGATTCAACTTAAGACAAACAGTTTACAGAATGAAAAACCACTTCCATACACCCTCCATTCTCACTAGAACAATTCACATCAACAGTTGCACTAATTTAATAGATCTCCCGGGGCCCCTGTATTATGATCTCTAGTTACATAAAGTATTTAAATATGAACTATATAAAGACCTATATCTATTTACTGTAAACACTGAGAGCTGGCAACAGGACGTTTTAGTTTTTAGTATAATAGAGACTAAAAATGAGAATGAAGAGAAAAATAAACTCAGAAACAAGATCAATGTCAGCAGAACAGGTTACACGACCAGAGGACTGTAGCTTTCTTCAAAAGCAAGAATTTGTATGAAAATTGTTATTAACTACTCATGTAATTCCTCACCTTGGGTTCTGGTGGAAAGAGCGCTTGTGTCAAACGATAAAAGTTCCCCAAACTGAACTGGATGCTGGTGTTGGTCACATTCATTTCATGAAAGTTGGCAGAATTCCCCTTTGGGCAGATGTCACACTCCCCGGCGAAAGGTGAGACGGTGATGGTATTTTTGTATTCATAGCAGGGTAAGTTGTCACTGATTCCTCCATCCACGTAGCGCTGCAGGAATTCACCGAAACAGGAAGTGTCAATGGCTGAAAATACCTGACTCACAGATATTCCATCCAAGAACTAACTAGCACTTCCGACTGTAACAGAACAGTCTCTCCCAAACTTAACACTTCAAGCATCATGCTTTGTCCTACAAAGCCACACAAAAAGCATTCCCACTTACACTTCCGTGGACAGACAGTCTAAGCGTGTTCTACTTGGGATTTTGCTCTGTGTCTCACAGACTCACAGAATGATTGAGGCTGGAGAAGCCCCCTGAGCTCAGCCAGACCAGCCCAGGACCTCACATCACCACATCAGCCAGACCAGGGCACTGAGGGCCACAGCCAGGCTGTCCTTCAACACCTCCAGGGATGTGGACTCCACCACTGCCCTGGGCAGTCCATTCCAGGCTCTGATCACCCTTTCAGTGAGGAAGGGCTTCCTAACATCCAACCTAACCCTCCCCTGATGAAGCTTCAGGTCCTGCCCTCTTGTCTTAGCGCTGGCTGCCTGGGAGAAGAGCCCCACCTGAATGCAACCTCCCTTCAGGGAGCTGTAGAGAGAGAAGGTCCCTCCTGAGTCTCCTGTTCTCCAGGCTAAACACTCCCAGCTCCCTCAGCTTCTCCTAATCATAGTTTCCCTCCAGTCCCTTCCCCAGATTTGTTGCTCCTCTGGACCTGCTCCAGACCCTCAATGTTTTTCTTGAAGTGAGGGGCTCAGCACTGCCCCCAGGACTCAAGGGGAGGCCTCACCAGCACCCAGTACAAGGGGAGAACTACATCTGTAGTCCTGCTGGCCACACTATCACTGGTCAAAGCCAGGATGCCACCGGCCTTCCAGACCACCTGGGCACCCTGCTAGCTCCTGTTCTGCCAGCTGTCACCCAGCACTGCCAGGCTGCTCTCGATCCACTCACCCTCCAGCCTGTAGCTGCTGGGGTTTATTGTGGCCACAACTGTGCAGTCACCATGTCCTCTGTGAACACACCAAGTACTACACAACTGGTTTGGCAAAGGAGAAGCCACAGCATTGCAGCCTTCTCATGAACTTACGAGGTGGGACAACACATTCAAGTCACTGTACTACAGAGGTAAACAGCTTTAACAGCTGGAGCTTTGGCTTACATGCTCCACTGCTGTTTAAAGGGATAAAAACACCTGAACACAAGCCAGAACACCCAAAAGCTTCCCAACTGGCAGTAAGATACCTCTTGAAAGCAGTACCTAAGTCTTTGATTTAAAGTATAAATGAATGAAGCACAAGCCAGTAAGCTGCAAGATGTCATAAAATCATTACGACTGGAAAGGATTGCCAGGATCAAGTCCAGCCCTCATCCCAACAGCTCCATAACCCCTACACCAGGGCCTCAAGTGCTCTAGCTTCTAGTTTTTTAAACACCTCCAGGGACAGTGACTCCACCACCTCCCTGGGCACCCTGGTCCAGTGCCCAGCCACTCTCTCAGGAAACAACTTCTTCCTAAGATCCAAGCTAAACCTCCCCTGACACAACTTGAAGCCATTCCCCCTCATCCTATCATTAGGAATTTTGGAGAAGAGAGCAGCACCAGCCTCACTACAACCTCCTTGACATTGTCTTGTGTCTAAGCCCTACAGGAGTCATGTATTTACATAGAAAATGCTTCCTAAGCATGAAAATCATACCAAGATAATTGCAAAGATCACAAGGGTATAATTATTCTGCCTTCCCCTTGACTGAAATGAAAGCACTGCTTGCCCCTTTTTGTACTCTGAACTAAGCCTTTTAAAATAACATTGTTGTCTGCTGACAAGAACTGAATAGCCAGATTAGCCTGGATCTACCTAAACCTTGGATTCAATCCCATGTCCTGTTTTCATAACACCTTTAATCTGGAAGAGTTTAAGAAGACACATGGTGAAGAAAGAAATACAGATGAAGAGGAATCCCTATCCAGTTCTGATCACTTTCAGTATGAAGGAAGAACATTTCTCAGCTATCTTTTAGCATTTCCAGATTGCCTTGAGGACAGTCTTTAATCAATGAGTTAACCATGTTTTGAGGGTTTCTCTTTCAATACTCTTCCCTTCTCCTTGTGTAAGGAGAACCAGAGTTGGATGGAAAGCAAATGCAAGTTAATAGAAGGCTAGTGGCATCCTGGGGTGGGTCAAAGCGGGATGGTTAGCAGATTAAGAGAGGTTCTCCTACTCCTCTACTCTGCCCTGAGGAGATCCGGAATATTGTGTCCAGTTCTGGGCCCCTCAATTCTAGAAGGACACAGAGCTGCTGCAGAAAGTCCAGCACAGAGCCACAGAGATGATGGAGGGAGTGGAGCATCTCCCTGATGAGGAAAGGCTGAGGGAGCTGGGGCTCTTGAGTTTAGAAAAAAGGAGAGTGAGGGGTGACCCCACGAATGTTGATAGATACAGAAAGGGCAGGTGTCAGGAGGATGGAGCCAGGCTCTGCTCAGGGGCATCCAGTGATAGGACAAGGGGCAATGGGTGTGAGATGGAACACAGGAGGTTCCACATCAATATGAGATGGAACTTCATGGTGAATGTGATAGAGCACTGGAAGGGGCTGCCAAGGGGGATTGTGGAGTCTCCTTCTCTGAAGACATTTAAAACCCACTGGACATGTTCCTGTGCAACTTCATCTAGGGGAATCTGATCAGATGATCTTTCAAGGTTCCTTCCAATCCCTAACACTCTATGACTCTGATCTTCCACATAGAGAGTGATCCAGTGCTTTTTCAACAAGCTGCAGAATATAGCTACAGTACCAGGAGCTGCCTATTTTACAGCAGATAGCAAAGAAACCCCACACTGTCCTTTCAGAATAGCCAATACTCACTGAGATCTTAACAAAGGAGACTTACCACACCTCGAAATGATGGTGGAATGAGGCCGCAGTAAATAGGAACAAAGGAGCTACAGATTAAAGCCTGCAGGGAAAATGAGAGCAGGTAACTTACAACAGGAGCTGTCCTATTATTAAAGTCCTAACAATTCAGCCCAAACTTCCAGTTCCATCTCCTTAGATGTTAGCAAAAAACCCCTGAGCAAGCAGACAGAACATCCCCAGGACACCTGAATTAAAAAAGGGAGGATAATCAAGAGGTAATAAAAACAAACAGGATGAGGGGATTCAGCACTTCTATTTCAGAATATAATCACACACCATCTTAAAAATAAAACCCTGTAAGACCCACTCAATGACCATTTCTAGAGCCACTAATCAGCAAGAAAAACTTAATAATCATTCATTCATGCTCTTCATTTTCTGAGTAACTAAAGTGGAGAGACAAACATCAGCATCCTGGGATCCTATCAAACTGTCTTTGTAGCTTTAGCAACTCTGTAGATCAGTTTTTTCTGACTTTCTATTGATCACTGCTTGTAAAACAATGAACTCTAATGTTCTCCATGAAGGATACAGTACACTACACTTCGAAGGCTTTTCTTCCTTGTAAGAATATCCCTTGCATCTCTCACCACAACAATTCATTGACACATCGACTAGAAAACAGCAAGTTTTGCTTAATGAAGTTGAAATTCTTTAAAATGCTGTTTAAATCAGTATCTTAAGTGGAAAATCAGTGAATGATACTAAATAGACTTAGGAGTTCAGATATTCTTAAAAATTCCCAAAATCATAGAATCAATCAGGTTGAAAGACACCCCTGGGATCATCAAATCTAACCATCAACTCTGCTTTACAAGGTCATCCCTAAAACAGATCCCCCAACAACACATCTAAGTGACTTCTAAACTCATCCAGGGATGGGGACTCAACCACCACCCTGGGCAGCCCAGTCCAGTGTCTGAACACACCCTCCAGGAAGAACTTCTTCCTGATGTCCAGTTGAAACCTCCCCTGTTGAAGCCTGAAGCCCTTCCCTCTGGTTCTGTCACTAATTCCCTGTGAGGAGAGACCAGCATCAGCATCTCTTACAATGTCCTTTCAGATAGTTGTAGAGAGCAATGAGGTCTCCCCTTAGCTCCCTTTTCCTCATGCTAACCAGCCCCAACTCTCTCAGCTTCTCCTCACCAGATTTATTCTCCAGGCCCTTCATCAGCCCTGTTGCCCTCCTCTGCACTCACTCCAGCACCCTGATGTCTCCCTTGTACTGAGGTGGCCAAAACTGGACCCAGTACTCAAGATGCAGCCTCATCAGTGCTGAGTACAAGGAGACAATCACCTCCCTACTCCTGCCAGAATATAAATGTATATAAATAAATATGATATATAAATAAACATACCTGGACAACTTCTTCTTTAGAGCTAAAATTAGATATCAGTATATTTTTACCGTCTGATACTCTGGTTAGGGAAATACACAGCCTGCCCGACGACAACTGGTGAGTGTTCTCAGGAAGATTTCGCATCAGTCCATCTCTGATTATCTTGATCACATTAAAGGAAGGATGAAGAGGACCGAGATTGCGCTTTCTAGCTTCTTTGGCCAGTGCCAGGACGTCTGCACAAGCTTGAGCTGGAAACAAAATGTATTCACAAGGTCAAAGAGGACGAAACACACAGGGGCAGAGCATATCTAGAGTTCTAACTTGGCTGATTGTTCACAGGAAAAATCAAGAGCTTTTTAAAAAGCTAGAGAGAATCACAGAATGGCCAGTGTTGGAGGGACCTGAAAGTTCATCTAGTTCCAACCCCCCTGGCACAGGCAGGGACACCTTCCCTACAGCAGGTTACTCAGGGTCCCATCCAGCCTTGCCTTCAATACTTCCAGCCATAACATCTCTGGGCAACCTGTTCCAGTGTCTGGCTACCCTCACAATACAGAGCTTCTTCTGAACCTCCAACCTAAATCACACAATCACAGAACATTAGGGGTTGGAAGGGACCTCAAAAGATCATCCAGTCCAATCCCCTTGCCACAGCAGGATCCTCTAGCTCCAGTTGCACAGGAACATGTCCAGGTGGGTTTTAAACATCTCCAGAGAAGGAGACTCCACAACCCTCCTGCACAGCCCCTTCCAGGCCTCTGTCACCCTCACTGGGAAGAAGTTCCTTCTCACACTGATGTTGACCCTCCTCTGTTCCAGCTCACACCCATTGCCTCTTGTCCTGTCACTGGAAGCCACTGAGCAGAGCCTGGTTCCATCCTCCTGACACCCACCCTTCACATATTTACTAACATTAAATCTCTCCTCTTTCAGAGGAGGTTGGCACACGGGATTCTACACACCAGACACACTCAGTCCAGTGAAGAAGGTTCTTTTCAAAAGCAGTTATGTAGAGACCATGCTAGCAATTATATTTTCATCGACTCGGATAATAATCACCACCTGGCTTTTGAATTTTCTTTTTAAGAAACTCATTTAACAGTGTTCAATCTTTCTGTAAAGAGAGGGAGAAATCAGGCACATTTCTGGACTTTGAGATACTGAGCTACCAAAGTCTGTCCAGGAACAGTGGTCGTAGAGCATTCGTTTCCATTTGCAAAACAAGACCATCACAGAAAACTTATGCCCCAAGCAAGTGAATTCCTTGCTCTAGAAAATGTTGGAAGATCCTTCCAAAGCAGCCACATTTGCCACTTCGTGAATTCACAGAATCAACAAGTTATTGAAGCTGGAAAAGCCCTCTGAGCTCATCCAGCCCAGCCCACGACCTAACATCACCGCATTAGCCAGACCAGGGCAATGAGGGCCACAGCCAGGCTGTCCGTAAACACCTCCAGGGATGGGGACTCCTTACTGCCCTGGGCAGTCTAGTCCAGGCTCTGATCACCCTTTCCCTGAGGAAGGGCTTCCTAACATCCAACCCAACCCTCCCCTGGGGCAGCCTCAGGCCCTGCCCTCTCATCCTGGCACTGGTCACCTGGGAGAAGAGCTTGACCACTACCTGACTACCACTTCCCTTCAAAGAGTTGAAGACAGAGAGAAGATGTCCTTGAGCCTCCTCTTCTCTCAGCTAAAGAAGGCTAATCCCTCTTCTCCAGGCTAATGTGAAGTTTACAAGTCTCAATTATTAAAGTGCTAAAAATTAGAAAGAAAAATGAAGAATCGTTAGGGATTGGAGGGGACCCTGAAAGGTCATCTAGTCCAGTCCCCCTGCAAAAGCAAGATCTAAGACTTAAACTTGGAATCATCCTGAAAAGAGTCACTACAGACAAATACAAGTTGTTTCCAAAGCTGGCATTAGGTTTACAACTACTCACACGTGTTACCTTAGAGCATGACCACAAAATTATATGGAATTCCTAACCAGCACAAGTCTACTGCTAAAGCCTTCAGGAAATTAAGCACATGATAGAGATCAGCAGCCAAGAAGCACAGACAAGTGTTTCACAGCATTATTCTTATCCTGAGAACTTATGCTTTTACCCCGTGAATTTGAATTGGTCCCTTGAAAATTTAAACACAAACCCCAGATTCTCTCTAAATTCACAACAAGCACTGTTTTCTACCTCAGCCAAAATCCTTTCATGAAACACTACATTTAGAAAACCTTCTCGCTCTAACACCTCTTAAAGGGTTAATAAAAACAATCAGTGTTTACTCACGCAGAATCACAGAACACTAGGGATTGGAAGGGACCAGCTTTTCCTCATGGGGATTCTTTGGGTTCACAAGGAAAAGAATTTTCACATTTCCAGGTATTTCCTACACTTTTTTAAGCCTTTCCAGGTATTTCCTGCATTTTTTAAGCCCTGAACACCTTGGTGCTTCACTTCTAGGGAGCTTACTTTAAATGTTGAGCAAGTTTAATTCACTAGATAAAAGTATGTTGGCTCCTCAAGAATCCTGAGAGTACAGTATGCTCTCCCTAGTAGTAGAGAGTAAGCACTTACCTAACCAGAAAGGCTCCACTTAGCTGCAAACTAGTTTATCTGGTATAAATATAAACCAACATGAATCCTATCACTGGAATCACCATTAAAATCAGCAATTTTAAACCAACACCGTTTCTAATCTTATACCTCCGTGACCCACGCAACATACAACGTGCACAGATTAAAGAAGAAAAGTATGCTAAAGCTAACCTAAGCCCTGACCTCAACTCTCTCAGCTTTACCCCAACAAAAGAGAAGCTTTACAGGGAGCGAGTTAAAGCGGAACAGAACGTGTACAGGCAGGTCCCGAATCCTGCTTATGACTAACACAGTTACTGTGCTGGTTTTGAAGGGTGTTTAGGATCCTGCTACGCCCTGCCTTCTCAACAGCTTTGAATTATGGAATTCACACAGAATTATTGAGGCTGGAAAAGCCCTCTGAGCTGATCCAGAGCAGACCAGGACCTCACATCACCACTGCGGCCAGACCAGGGCACTAAGGGCCACAGTCTGTCCTTAAACACCCCTGGGGATGGGGACTCCACCACTGCCCCGGGCAGTCCATTCCAGGATCTGATCACCCTTTCCATGAGGAAGGGCTTCCTAACATCCAACCTAACCTGGTGCCGCTTCAGGCCCTGCCGTCTCATCCTGGCACTGGCTGCCTGGGAGAAGAGCCCGACCTCCACCTGACTACAACCTCCCTTCAGGGAGTTGGAGAGGGAAAAGGTTCCCCCTGAGTCTCCTCCATGCGAAACACCCCCAGCTCCCTCAGCCTCTCCTCAGCAGACCTTCCCTCCAGCCCCTTCTCCAGCCTCATTGCTCCTCTGGACACACTCCAGCCCCTCAATCTCTCTCTTGAAGTGAGGGGCCCAGAACCGCCCCAGTACTCAAGGGGAGGCCTCACCAATGCCTTGTACAGGGGGAGTCTTGCTGCCACTCTGTTGCTGATCCAAGCCATGATGCCACTGGCCTTCTGGGCCACCTAGGCACCCTGCTAGCTCCCGTTCAGCCAGCTGTCAAGGAGTAGGAGGGCAAGAAAAGTGCTGATATCATCAAGTCCAGCCTATTGCTCCCCTCTGCGCTCAGGGGAAGGCAGTTGCCACCCACCCAGCAGTGCAGCCCCACAGCCCAGAGGCACAGAACCCATGAACAGCCCCTGTACCGGGGACAGGGGATTAAACTACAGCTGTTTGCTCAGGCAGGTGTTGAAATCCAAGGGGTATCTGGCCACGACCGCTTCCTGGGGGGTTGCTGAATCACCGTTCAAGGGGAGGACTTTACCACCTACCTCAAGGAATTCTAGAGTCATAGAAGAGTTTCTGCTGGAAGAGACCTTCAGGCTCATCGAGCCCAGCCTTTTCCCAGCCCAATCAGCACCGCTAAACCCCAACGCAACACCTGCCCTTCTCTCCAGCACCTCCAGGGATGGGGACTCAACCCCTCCCCGGGCAGCTGTGCCAGTGCCTGACAACCAACGTTCTTCTGTCCCCTGCGAGGCGGGAGGAAGCGAGCGGGGGCAGCGTGAGGGCAAGGAACCCCCAGCCCGGTAACCGCCGGGGTTCCATTTCCTGACGGAACCCCGTTTCGCTTTATGGGGCTAGAAGAGACAGCCCCAAAGCCTGGGGCAGTCCAGCTCCGCTCAGCTCAGCCCGCAGCTAGCCGGAACACTTCTCGCAGCCGGTCCGCGCCGCCGCCCCGCGACCTTCCCGCAGGCCCTGACGCCCACCCCGCTCCCCAATCCCGCCGCCCCGCTCCCCGTCCCCCGCCACAGGGCGCTGCCGCTGACCCAGAGAGCCGCCTCCGGCGAGCACGGCACCGGCCAGCGCCCCCGCCGAGGCGCCGTAGATGTGCCGGGCGTCGCGGATGACGTGCGGGGCGCGCTCCTGCAGGCAGGTGGCGGCGCCGATGTGGTAGACACCGAGGAACCCGCAGCCGGCGAACGAGACGCTCCAGCCGTGCTCCCGGTCCAGCATCGTCGCCGGCGGACGGAAGGAGCAGCGCGCGAGCGCGGAGGCAGCTGCCACCTCTACCCGGCGAATGAGGCGTCGGCTCAGCGCCCGCGCCCGACAGCCAACTGCGCGCTCCCGCCCGCCCCGCCCCACCGTGGCCTGCTGCGCCGCAGCCAATCAGAGGGGAGATGCAAACCAGGCCGCGCCCCGCCAGAGCCCTCCCGTCTCCTCAGTCCCAGCGAATCGGTGCCGCGCAGCGCCCGCCCCCTGCGGCGGCTCCCGGCGGGGCGGGGCGGGACGGCGAGGGGAGCGGTCAGTCGCACCCAGGCACCACCCACGTACCACCTACTCCCGAGCCCTCAGGTGTAACCAGGAGCTCCTGCTACGATTCCAGCGCCGGGGTGGCAGCAGGCGCTGCGGGTTCACGCAGATTATCCGAAGCTCAGAGGGTTTTACCGTCCGGCGCGGGCTGCCGGTTCTGTTCGATGCCCTGCCTTGAGGGCACTGCTGTTTAATAATCCTGTAAACAGCTTGCAGAGAAGGAGATTCACGATGACAACACTGGGCTTATAAAGGGGAGATTATTCAACATCTTCGTCGATGACCTGGAGGAGAGGATCGAGTCGACCCTCAGTAAATTCACAGATGACACCGCGTTGGAGGGGAGTGTTGATCTTCTGGAGGGGAGGACGACACTGCAGAGAGATCTGGACAGGCTGGGTCCATGGGCAGAGGCCAGTGGGATGAGGTTGAACAGGGCCAAGGGCAGGGTCCTACACTTTGGCCACAAGAACCCCCTGCAGCTCCAGACTGGGGGATGAGTGGCTGGAGAGCAGCCTGGCAGAGAGGGACCTGCCAGTGCTGGGTGACAGCTGGCTGAACAGGAGCCAGCAGGGTGCCCAGGTGGCCTGGAAGGCCAATGGTATCCTGCCTTGCATCAGCAATAGTGTGGCCAGCAGGGCTAGGGATGTAATTCTCCCCCGTACTGGATACTGGGGAGGCCCTTCCTCAAGTACTGGGGTTGTGGGTCCCTCACTTGAAGAAAGAGATTGAGGGGCTGGAGCGGGTTCAGAGGAGCAACGAGGCTGGAGGGAAAATCTGCGGAGGAGAGGCTGAGGAAACTGGGGTTATAAAGTTTAGGGAAGAGGAGGCTAAGAGGAGACCTTGTTGCTCTCTACAGCTACCTCAAAGGAGGTTGTAGCCAGGCTGGTGCTGGTCTCTTCTCCAAAGTTAATAACGATAGGACGAGTGGAAATGGCCTCAAGTTCTATCAGGGAGGTTTAGGTTGAATGTATTTTGAGTAATAAGCATTATTCCCTAGCAACCCCCACCTTATAAAAGAATTGCAGAATTATTGAGGCTGGAAAAGCCCTCTGAGCTCATCCAGACCACACCAGGACCTCACATCACCACAGCAGCCAGACCAGGGCACTAAGGGTCACAGCCAGGCTGTCCTTCAACACCTCCAGGGATGGGGACTCCATCACTGCCCTGGGCAGTCCAGTACAGAATCTGATCACCCTTTCCATGAGGAAGGGCTTCCTAACATCCAACATAACCCTCTCCTGATGCCCTCTCATCCTAGTGCTAGCCGCCTGGGAGAAAAGCCTGACCCCCACCTGACTACAACCTTCTTTCAGGAAGTTGTAGAGAGGGAGAAGGTCCTCCCTGAGTTTCCTCTTCTCCAGGCTAAACACCCCCAGGTCCCTCAGCCTCTCCTCAGCAGACTTTTCTTCCAGTCCATTTCCCAACCTCCTTGCTCCTTTGGATCCAGTCCAGCCCCTCAATCTCTTTCTTGAAGTGAGGGGCCCAGAACTGGCTCTAGGACTCGAGGGGAGGCCACCTTACGATGCTCCCTACCACATCTTGCTGTCTCTTCACTACATCACCTCTTAACAAATAGCTTGTCATACAGATAAAAAATCAAAATAAAAAAACTAGCTGAGTTCCATATAACCAGGATGGATCCCATTTCCCTTCTAGGAAAAGCAGCTGTCTCATCTAAACAGCAGATTAGTTTGACACACTGAACTTTGGGCTGATCACCAGCTATCTTATCTCTTTTTTATCTCCAAGTCTATAAAGATAATTATCCTTCCTCTCCAAAACTGTTCTAACCCCTTTTTTCTTTCCTTGTGTTTCTTCACACCTATCAGTTTATGAATTTACTTCCCATTACAGGTCTAGCTGACCTGCACATAGCTGTTTAGGATAGAGATCCTGGAAGCTATCTGCAAAGCCTGGGGTATCTTAGAAAGCTGATGCAACCTCATCACAAGGACTAACGACTTGTTAGTGGGACAATTTGCCTTTCCAAGACAGTCCCATCTATCTCAAGGATCACCAAAAAAAAGGCTCCTACTTCTCCCTGAACTTTGAAGATTCACAAGAATCAGAGACTGACAGATGATCGCTGTGATTTCAGAGAAATAGAGTCATGGTCTCTGACCCATGATGTGATGACCCAGATGTGACCCAGACAATGACCCACGCTACAACACCACCACTATACCTTCACAGAATGAGTTTCCCCCGCAGTTCATTAGCCATACTCTTTTTTCTTAGTTTTATATCTTAAAGAAGAGTAACTTCTACATAAGGAACTAATAAAACCCAAAAAGCTAAGGTTGCAGTTTAGCAACAGGCCTTGTCATTGCTGGGTTGCATTTGTAGGATATAAAAAGCTGTGTGGGAACTTTTGCAATAAGTTGTTGCCACATGCAGATCAGACCACAAAGTTTTGCAATAAAAGCAGTCAAAATATTTATGAAGTGGAAAGAATAAAAGAATCTTGTTAATCACAGAATTATTTGGGCTGGAAAAGCCCTCGGAGCTCATCCAGACCAGACCAGGATGTCACATCACCACATCAACCAGACCAGGGCACTAAGAGGTGTCTTGAAACACCTCCAGGGATGGGGACTCCACCACAGCCCTGGGCAGTCCAGTCCAGTCTCTGATCACCATTTCAGTGAGCAAGGGATTCCTAACATCCAACCTAACCCTCTCCAGATGCAGCTTCAGGCTCTGCCCTCTTGTCTAAGTGCTGGTTGCCTGGGAGAAGAGCCCAACCCCAACCTGACTACAACCTCCCTTCAGGGAGTTGGAGAGAGGGAGAAGCTCCCCCCTGAGTCTCCTCTTCTCCAGGCTAAACACCCCCAGCTCCCTCAGCCTCTGTGTGATTCATCTGGAGGAAGAAAACAAACACAGTCTCATCCCTTAGTTGAAATTCAGCGGAGCAGAAGTTTGTTTAACCTTCCCTTTGGCTTGTACTTGTGCTTATGGGCAAGGTGTGTGGCAATTAAACTGAGAGACACACCACAACCTTCATCCATCTGAAATTAACTATCCTTTCTCCACTCCAATAATAGTTATTGGTATCTACAGACACCCACTGCTTTCACAACAGAACTATGTGAGTGTATTCCTGGGACATCTGGGTAGTTGCTTCTTCTTGGTCCCTTTTTTGTTAAGAGTTGGTCTTTTTTCTCAGCTTTGCTCAAAACACCGAGAGGGACACCTGGGAAGGTGCTCTGGGATGTTCCTCACTAATTCATTCTAATTTGTAGGATTTATTGTAAAATATTTATTATTATTTGTAAATTATACATCTTATGGTAGATGTTGCTATGGACCAGAAGTAGTCATCTTTCCCAGCTCTACTGTAATCCTGTGTGACTTGATCTAGGTGGTCCTGCTCTGGAAGGGGGAATGGACTGGATGATCTTTTGAGGCCCCTTCCAATCCCTGATGTTCTGTGATTCTGTTTGATTCTGTGATCAAGGACTCTTCACTTCCTGGTACTTCCAATATTTCAATCTCTTGTCCCATGTCCTGCTCCTGATTTCTCTATTCTTTTCTTTTCTGTTTCCATGTTAATATGTTCCCTCTCTTTTCTTCCTTCTGCCACTTCTCTGATCCTATGCTTAGGATCAGAATCGCAGAACATTAGGGATTGGAAGGGGCCTCAAAAGATCATCCAGTCCAATCCCTCTGCCACAGCATCCCCTTAGATCCCCTAGACCAAGTCACACAGGCAGGTTTTAAATGCCTCCAGCAAAGGAGACTCCACAACCCCCCTGGGCAGCCCTTTCCAGTGCTCTGTCACCCTCACCATGAAGAAGTTCCTTCTCGTATTAATGGGGAACCTCCTCTCTTCCAGCTGAGACATGTTGCCCCTTGTCCTATAACTGGATGCCACTGAGCAGAGCCTGGCTCCATCCTCCTGACACCAGCCCTTTCTATTTTAAAAACATTAAAGAGGTCACCCCTCAGTCTTCTGTCTTCCAGGCTTAAAAGACCCAGCTCCCTCAGCCTTTCCTCACCAGGGAGATGCTCCACTCCCTCCATCACTCCCAAAGTGAGTAGTGTGGTGGCCTTTTAAGCTGACTTGGGTTAGCAGGGAGCAGCCTTCCCTTCTTGGCAGGAGCCAGCTGGTCCACTGGCTCTGTCAGTGATGCAACTTCACCTGAAGGAGGAGGTCAGTTCAACAAAGCTGTGAGCACAGAGGCAGTTTTAATCACACAGTCCTGTAACTCGTGGGTAGCCCCTGCTTCCCTTGGGTGTGGAAGGGAGAGGGCACAGCACAGTGCCAGCCAAAGCTCAGGAGTGGGTCAGTCAGCTGCCTTTGGCATGGATTCTTCACTGACCTTCCCCTCCTCTGACCTCTGCAAACCACATGCCATGGAAACCAAACTGCTGCTCTATCTGCCTTCAGCTCTTTCACAAGTCTAGTTCTTTGCAGTTTCTGTCTCCGCTGTGACAGAACAACAAGAGGACAGGAATTTTCTTCTGACTCCCACCTCCAAATCTACTGTCTGTAGAGCCCAGGCACCTTCTCTCAAGGTACCTCTGGTGTGGGTATGTGAGCACCTTCTGAGAAGTGCTACCAGGGACTACACTTCTATAGCCATCTTGTGCACAAAACAGAATTGTCACCCTTGATGCCCTCAGTACTTCAGAGAATCACAGAACAGTTTCAGCTGGAACACACCTTCAAGATCACCAAGCCAAACCTTTTCCCAGCCCTATCAGCACCACTAAACCCTGTCCCCCAACACAACACCTACCCTTCTCTTCAACACCTCCAGGGATGGCGACTCAACCCCCTTCCTGAGCAGCTGGTCCAGTGCCTGACAACCCTTTCAGCAAAGAAATTCCTCCTGACATCCAACCTGAACCTCCCCAGTGCAGCTTCAGGCCACTAGGGAGAACAGACTGACCTCCACTTCTCTCCAACCTCCTTTCAAGTAGTTGGAGAGAGCAGGAAGGTCTCTCCTCAATCTCCTCCAGGCTAAACAGCCCCAGCTCCCTCAGCTGTTCCTCAGAGGACACTTGTTCCAAATCCTTTACTGGCTTGGTAGCCGCCTCTATCTCCTCTCAAGCATCTCAGCATCTCTCCTGTAGAGAGGGGTCCAACCCTGGACGCAGTGGATGTACTTGACCATGTGCTGGGAAGGCACAAAATCCCTTTCTCCCTTTCCCTTCCCTCATCCATTCTAATTTACTAATCTAGGGCACTGTGTCAGACCATCACCCCACGCTTGTCACTCCCTGCCTTCTTCCTCAGCTGCTGAATGTTGGCTTGCTGCAGGGAATTTGGCCGTGGAATGCTATGGCAGTGATGTTGTGAAACGGCCAGACTCAGCTCATAATTCCCAGCTGGTACATTCAGAGAAATTCTCCACTTCAACTTTACCCACAGTAGTAGATCTGCCCGTGTCTTGTCAAGTGGAATGAATTCCATTGTCCCCAAAAGAAGAGTAAATACAGTGATTGTCCTTTTCCTAACTAAACATTGACTTTGGTCAACCCAGGAAACAAGGTTTGTTTGCTCCAGTCCATTTCAAAAGCAAAGAATAATGTTTAATCTCACTGGAGTCAAGAAAAGTCTCTGTCTAGCTCTCCTTCAGGGAGCCCCGTCAATGCCTGACAGCCGTCTGCCCTCTGATGTCCCACCCAGCCCTCCTTGGTCTGCACACACACCCAGGCAAAGCACAGCCCCAAACCTGTCCAGCTGAACAGCGCTCCTCATTGCAGCAACAGATGATGTGCAAGACAGAATCAGAATCACAGAACTATGGAGGCTGGAAAAGTCCTCTGAGCTCATCCAACCCAGCCCAGGACCTTACGTCACCACATCGGCCAGACCAGGGCACTAAGGGACACAGCCAGGCTGTCCTGAAACACCTCCAGGGATGGGGACTCCACCACTGCCCTGGGCAGTCCAGTACAGAATCTGATCAACCTTTCCATGAGGAAGAGCTTCTTAACAACCAACCTAACCCTCCCCTGGCAGCTTCAGGCCCTGACATGTCATGTTGGCTCCAGTTACCTGGAAGAAGAGCCCAACCCTCACCTGACTACACCCTCCCTGTAGAGCTGTAGAGAGGGAGAAGGTCCCTCCTGAGTCTCCTCTTCTCTGAAGACATTGGAATAGCTAAAAGGTCAACCTCTTCTTTGCCCTCGGAAAGGGGACAACACCTATCTCACTGCACAAGGGATGAGGCTAATACTGATTATTCCCTAGTTGGCTCCCTCACCAGTTGTGTTAGAAAGTTCTCTTCCACACTCTTCAGGAACCTCCGAGACAGTTCTGTCTCTGCTCTATTGTATTTCCAGCAAACATCTGGTTAATATTCTTTTACTTAGTCCTACAGCTTTCACAGAATCATTGAGGCTGGAAAAGACCTCTAAGGTCATAAAACCCAGCCTAATTGCAGACCCAGAACAACAATCTAGAGCACAGGTCTAGCACAGATTAATGCAGTCCCAGTCCCAACACACAGGTTCCAGTCTCAGTAGCTGGAAGGCAAATTCACAGGCAGTGCTGGTCCTGGTTTTTCATTTCCAAAGGAAAAAACCCATTAAACTCAGTTTTCCTTTCTTAGTAATTTTTTCCAATTTATGGAATGTAAGGCTGACAGAAATCATGTGAGAGAAAAGTCAAGTGTAAGAGAACTAGAAATAGGCCCAGTTTGTTGTGCAAGACAGAACACTTCCTCCAGGTCATATTTCCAAAATCTTGCTCAATTCTGACAGCCCCATTCCACACAGGCCTGGCTCTGGCAAATCATAGAACCATAGGATGGCCAGGGCTGGAAGGGACCTTAAAGACCATCCCATTCCAACCCCTGCCTGTGCAGGGACACCTTCACTACAGCAAGTTACTCAGGGCCCCAGACAACCTGGCCTTCAACATCTCCAGGGATGGGGCAGCCACAGCTGCCTTGGGCAACCTGTTCCAGCATCTCCCCACCCTCACAGCAAAGAGTTTGTTCCTCATGGCCAACCTCAATCTCCCCTCTTCATGTCTGGAACCCTTTCCCGTTGCCCTCTCGCTACCACTTGTGTTAAAAGCCCTCTCCCAGCTTTCTTGTAGCTCCCTTCAGGTATTGGAAAGACGCTAGAAGGTCCCCTGGGAGCCTCCTCTTCTCCAGGCTGAGCAGTATAAATGTGTGTCATACAAGGAATGACTGAGAGACTCAGAGCTTTTTAGCTTGGAGAAGACTGAGGGGAGACCTTCTTGCTCTCTGTAACTACTTGAAAGAAGGGTGTAGGGAGGCAGGGGTTGGTCTGTTCTCCCTAGTGGCCAGAGATAGCATGAGGGGAAATGGCCTTAAGCTGAGCCAAGGGAGGTTCAGGTCGGGTGTCAGGATGAATTTCTTTGCTGAAGGGTTGTTGGGCACAGGAACAGCTGCCCAATGGAAAAATCCATTGAAATTCAATACTGCTTCACCCCTGTGACAGAGGAGAGACTAAAAGTAGTGCAGTTTATGCTTGATGTGTCCCTGGTTTGAGGGATGTCAGCTGGGATGACATGAGAGGGCAGCTGTAACCCTCAACTGGAAACCATACTGCTGAAGGGTGCAGCTCCATGAGTGACCTGTTGCACTACTTAGACGACCACAGATCTATGGGGCTGAATGAGATCCACCCAAGAGTAATGAGGGAGCTGGCAGAAGTCCTCATCAAGGCACACTCCATCATTTATCAACAGTCCTGACTAAGCAAGGAGGTCCCAGTTGACCGGAGTTTAGCAAATAGTTATGGGCTCCTCACTTCAACAAAGAGATTGAGGGGCTGGAGCAACAAGGCTGGGGAAGGGACTAGAGGGAAAGACTGATAAGGAGAGGCTGAGAGAGCTGGGGGTGTTGAGCCTGAAGGAGAGAAGACTCTGGAGGACCCTCTCCTTCTCTCCAACTCCCTGAAAGGAGATTGTAGTCAGGTGGAGGCCAGGCTCTTCTCCTAGGCGACTAGCGCCAGGATGAGGGCCTGAAGCTACACCAAGGGAGGGTTAGGTTGGATGTTAGGAAGCCCTTCCTCATGGAAAAGGTGATTAGACACTGGAATGCACTGCCCGGGGGGGGGGGGGGGTCCCTCCCCNCTGCCCGGAAGTGGTGGTGTCTCCATCCCTGGAGGTGTTTAAGGACAGCCTGGCTGTGGCCCTTAGTGCCCTGGTCTGGCTGATGTGGTGATGTGGTGCCCTGGGCTGGGCTGGATGAGCTCAGAGGGCTTTTCCAGCCTCAGTAATTCTGTGATTCTGTGCGTGAAGTTTGAAGCCCATCTGCAAGAGGGGCTGGAAGGAGGATGCTGGGAACTACAGACCTATCAGTCTGACCTCAGTGCTAGGGAAGGCTGGTGATATGGGTAACCTGTCACAGAGTGTGACCAGGTGGTCGGGTCCAGTCATCATAGGTTTACAAAATGCGGGTCCTGCCTGATAGACCTGATCTCCTACAACAAGGTGACCTGCCTAATGGATGAGGGAAGGTCTGTGGACATTGCCCAGTCCACCCAGACTTTAGTAAAGCCTTTGACACTTTCCTACAGCATTGTCCTTCAGAAACTTATGATTCCAAGCTTGGATCAGTGCACTCTGCACTGGAGAGGAAGTGGTGTTCCCCAGGGTACCTGTTCTCTTTAATATCTTGATTAATGACCTGGATGAGGCAGTTGAGTGCAGTCGGTCATTTGAGTGACCTCAGTCTGTTTGCAGATGGCACCAAGCTGGGCAGCTGTGTTGATCTGCTGGAGGCTCTACAGAGGGATCTAGACAGGATGGATTGATTGTATGAGGCATAACAGAGCCATACACTGGGTCCTGCACCATGGTAGGTTATAGATTTGGAGATGTGTGATTGGAAAGGTGCCCGTCGGTAAAGGACCTGGTCCTTTCTTTAAATGAGTGGCAGAGAACTGCCCCCAGCACTCTAGAGGAGGTCTCACCAGTGCCCAGTACAGGGGGAGAATTCCATCCCTAGTCCTGCTGGCAACACTATTGCTGATCAAAGCCAGGATGCCTTTGGCCTTCCGGGCCACCTGGACACACTGCTGTCTCCTGTTCAGCCAGCTGACAACCAGTACAGCCACCTTACGTTACACCTGAACACAGGATGCACTCTTGAAAGACTGTGACCTCTCCCTTCATTACAGGTCCACCCACAGGAGATGACTTCTGCTATTGGCAGAAGACACATCAGAACCATTGGTCGGTGTTTCATGATGCAGTTGATGACACATCTGGAATCATCATGACACTGTCACATGCCAGCAGATAGTGTGCAATAGTCCTTTTGACTGCTTTTCTGAAGAACTATCTTGTTAGCTCCAAGTATCAGAATCAACCAAAAAAATCTCTTAACTTTGTGACAGTCAACTTCTGGGTTTGTTGGCTGAAGTATGAACTGCTTCATGTGCCCTTGTGGCCAAGAAGACCAAAGGCATCCTGGGGCGGATCAGAAGGGGGTGATTAGTAGATTGAGACAGGTTCTCCTCCCCATCTACTCTGCCTTGTTGAGATTGTAGAGCCACAATGATGAGGAAGGGGGTGGAACATCTCCCTGATGAGGAAAGGCTGACAAAGGTGGGTCTCTTGAGCTTGGAAACAAGGAGACTGAGGGGTGACCTCAGGAGGATGGATTTGAGATAGAAATTTTCAGATAGCTAAAAGCCATCCATACCACACTGGAGAGATATTCACAGTGTGGCTTGCAAGCGATGCAAGTTACCCCCTACTGTTCTGTCTGGTGGAATTATCACACAACTTGTGGTGAGGGCTTGTAAAATTGTAATTCTGATGTCCCAGGAAAGTGAAGTTATCCACAGACCTGATTTCTTTGCTGTTTATTCTCCTTCCATATGATCTTTGTTTTGACTCATCAGAAATATTAATAGAATCATAGAATCTTAGCATGGCCAGAGTTGGAAGGGACCTTGAAGATCATCTAGTTCCAACCCCACTGCACAGGCAGCGATACCTTTGCTAAAGCAGGTTACTCAGGGCCCCAGCCAACCTGGCCTTCAACACTGCCTGGGATGGGGCAGCCACTTCCTGGGGCAACTTCCTTGGGCAACCTGTTCCAGCATCTCAGCACCCTCACAGCAAAGAATTTGTTCCTCATATTCAACCTCAATCTCATAAAGCACCTCCTGTGCTTTTCTTTTGAAGCGTTACCACAGCTTGCTGATTACGTTCAATCACTTGTGTTGTTGATTTCCTTCCCTCTTTGAAAGCATCTTGTATATGATGCATCAAAGTGACTGCTACACATTTCCTTCTACTGCCTAGACTGGTGGTAAGACGAGCTCATCTAGTCTAAGCACATGACATCTACATGTCCTCATGATCCTGTCAGACTGCTATTAACAAGCAGCGAGATGGCTCAAACCATTGTAACCAAAGAGATCATTGTGAGCAGGGTAATGGGGGAGGCTTCACCTGGCACCAGACATCAGCACTACCTTCCCATCAAGCACCTATACGCATTAAATACCCTGATCAACAGCCCCTGGGCTATCTCTAATAGTCCAAACTAGTAGTGGTATTTGAGTTCTGCCTGAGGTCTTATTAGCACTACCAGGAGCAATGAGATGTTGAGTCACTGAAGGATGCCCCTGTTGCTTTTAGCAACTCCAGTCCTAGTGAGAGGTGACCCTGCTCATGGCAGGGGATGTTTTACACGGAATCACAAACACTAGGGATTGGAAGTGACCTTGAAAGATTATCCAGTCCAACCCCCCTGCCATAGCAGGATCACCTAGATCAAGTCACACAGGAACATGTCCAGGTGGGCCTTAAACATCTCCAGAGAAGGAGACTCCACAACCCCCCTGGGCAGCCTGTTCCAGTGCTCTGTCATCCTCACTGGGAAGTAGTTCCTTCTCATATTGATGTGGAACCTCCAGTGTTCCAGCTTAACTGTATTAGTATATATTAACTATATTACCTAAAGCATCACAGAATTATTGAGGCTGGAAAAGACCTTGGAGCTCATCCAGCCCAGCCCAGGATCTAACATCACCACAGTGGCCAGACCAGGGCACTAAGGGCCACAGCCAGTCTGTCCTTCAACACCTCCAGAGATGATGGCTTCCCTGGGCAGCATCTGCTTCAAACCCTTCTACAAGCAATGAGTGACCAGCAGCTGTGGTGGAGGTAGGGCTGTACTCACCCTTACCCAGCAGTACTGGTATAGCGGTGGTTTCTGATAACAACCGGGAGCCAGTGCTGATGCCAGGCTGAGAAGTCCAAGGAGCCAGTCAGAAGGGGCAGGGGCTGGCTGCTCAGGCCTGAGCCCTCCTGCAGATGCCTCAGGCCGCAAGGAAACCTGTTACCCTGCCAAAAACACAGAGGCGACACCCAAAGGGCTGGCAGGGGGCGGAGAGAACCGCAGTGGGAAGTTTACTGCGTGAGAAACAGGCCTGGGCCCGCACCGCAGGCCCGCAACGAGCGGGCGACCCCTAAATCCTCTCCTGAGGGCCGCGGTCCGCCCCGCCCTCCTCAGGCCTGCGGTGCCGCGCATGACGTCACCGCGCTCGGAGCCCCGGCTCGTGCACGCGCGCTCGGGGCTGCCGCGCTCGACACCGCCCTCCCTCCCCCCCGCCCCCACCGCGGGCGGCAGGAGGAGGAGGAGGCGGAGGAGGAGGATGGCGGAGAGCGAGGCCGAGACCCCCAGCACGCCCGGGGAGTTCGAGAGCAAGTACTTCGAGTACCATGGGGTGCGCCTGCCGCCGTTCTGCCGCGGGAAGATGGAGGAGATCGCCAATTTCCCCGTGAGGGACAGCGACGTCTGGATCGTCACCTACCCCAAGTCAGGTAGGTGGGCTCCCCGCTCCCGCCGCCCCTCTGCCCCGAGCTCTGCGATGCTGCTGTCAGCGGCTTCTCCAGCCGGCGCGGTGCCGGCTTCAGGGCTCCGCCTCGGTCTGCGGGCCCCGGGGCGAGGCCTGAGCCTCCGCCGCCACCCGCTGTGCGGTGGCTCCTGCAGAGCCGGGGTGACCCAGGGGCCCGCAGACGACCCCAGGGGAAGCCGCCGGGCCTGGACGTGAGGCAGCGCCAGAGGCTGCCGCCGGTGGGTCTCGCCCTGATGGTCTCGGTGCTGTTGCTCGGCGATAAAGATGCTGTTGCAGGCAGAGATGTCGCTCAGTGCCCGTGTGAGGAAGCGGGACGTGTCCCGCCTGCATGCAGATGTCTCATGTGACACTACAGCTCCGTGTTTGCTACCGAGGCAGCCACCCAGATCCTTCTGGGAGAACATGTGCTCTGAGTACATCCTCACCACACTGTCTGAATTGCGAGAAATCATGGAATCATCATGGCTGGAGAGGACCTCCAGGATCACCAAGTCCAGCTCTCATCCCAAATCTCCCTAACCCCTAGACCATGGCCTCAAGTGCTCCAGTTACTCGTTTTTTAAACACCTCCAGGGATGGAGACTCCACTACCTCTCTGCCTGTTCCAAGTATCTCCTGTGAGCAGTGCAGGCATTTCTCCAGTAAACACTTGTTTGGCTGTTTTATACCATTTGGATGTCTGATTTTAACATCCTATTTCTTATTTTCTTATCCTCACCGTTTCCAAGCAGAAACCTTTAAGCAGGATTAACATGGTTGTAGTGCTGTCTGCAAAGAGGCAAGACAATAACTGCAGCTTTGTGACTCACCTGGTAAAACCAGATAGATTATTCCTTGAATGACTTTTTTCCCTGCAAATTCAAAATCTGATGGAGATGGTAGATACTATTTCTGTAAATACCCTTGTAAAATGCTGTTTCATAGGTTTCTGACTTACTATTTGTTGTAGAAATGCTAACACTTCCCTGTTTCTTCAAACACACATTTTCTACAATGCAGCATCTATTATCATTCCTCAAATAGTTAAAAAACTAAACATTGTCATAATATTTCATCACTAATAAGGCTGTTAAAGACTGGCTGGAGCTTGCTAGATACATAAATAAGGGATACAGGTGGATGGCCCCTGAAGTCAGCATTAGGAACAGGCAGACACATCTTTATTGTTGTTTTAAACTGGCATCTTAGATTTACAGCATGTCAGAAGAACACTGCTTGGTTTCTTTACCGGTGTTAAGATTTTTGGCTTAACAGTGTTCCTGTGTTCCAGCTTCATAGTGTGTCAGGAATAGCACGGCCAGCAGGAGAAGTATTCGGGCCTTGTGAGGCCTTGTACTGTGCTCAGTTCTGGGCCCCTCGTTATAGCAAAGACATTGAGATGCTGGAAGGTGTCCAGAGGAGAGCTACCCAGCTCGTGAGAGGTTTAGAGAACAAGTCATATGAGGAAAGGCTTAAGGAGCTGGGCAGGTTCGGTTTGGAGAAGAGGAGACTGAGGGGAGACCTCATTGCCCTCTACAGCTACCTGAAAGGAGGCTGTAGAGAGGTGGGTATTGGCCTCTTGTCCGTAGTAACTAATGACAAACCCAGGGGAAATGGTCTGAAGTTGAGGCAGGGGAGGTTTGGATTGGATATGAGGAAGAAATTATTTACAGAAAGAGTGGTGAGGCACTGGAACGGCCTTCCCAGGGAGGTGGTGGAGTCACCATGCCTGGAGATATTTAAGAAACGTGTAGACATGGTGCTTCAGGACCTGCTATAGTGACAGATATGGAGGGAATTATCTTGTGTTTGTTGATCAGTTTGGTCTTTATGTTTTTTGTTGTGTGTCTGGTTGGACTGGGTGATCTAGGAGGTCCTTTCCAACCATGATGATTCTGTGATTGGCAGATTGTCAAACATCATAAAATGGCTTAGGTTGGAAGGGACCTCAGCGATCCAACTCCACCTGCAATATCCTCAGCTAACCTCCTTTTCCAGCAGCCAGGCACAGAATAATAGATGAGCTGGCAGTAGCTTCGTTTTGATGGCTTACAGTTGGCCACGGAAAGTCAGCCTGCATAATCATATTTATTGTGCTATTTTGTCAGTGTGTTAGATCTCTTGGCCAGCTAAGGCCAGTTACAGGGATCTGTCTGCTTACAGAGTCAGTGGCAGTGCTTACTACAAGAGGATTTACTAACAGCCACTGAGCAAGAGAGGAGAGGAAGACTGAGGACTGGGGCACCAAAACTAAAGGTACAGTGTCGTGTGAAGGAGCTGAAGGAAAAAATACTGATGTGCAGAAGAGTGCACTTTGAGTACTATGTCCAGTTTTAGGCACCACACAGCATCAGAAGGACATTGAGGTGCTGGAGAAGGGCCAGAGAAGGGCAACGAGGCTGGGGAGAGGGCTGCAAAACAGGCCCTGTGGAGAGTGGCTGGGGGAACTGAGGTTATTGAGTCTAGAGAAGAGGAGGCTGAGATGAAACCTGCTTGCTCTCTACAGCTACCTTGAAGGAGGTTGTAGCGATGCTGCTGCTGGTCTCCCAAATTACTGATGATAGAATGAGGGGGAATGGCCTCAAGTTTCATCAGGGGAGATTTAGATTGGATCTTAATCCTGAGAGAGTGACTGGGTGCTGGAACAGGCTTCCCAGCGAGGTGGTGGAGTCTCCATTCCTGGAGGTGTTAAAACAACTGAGTAGCTAGAGCACTTGAGGCCATGGTGTAGGGGTTAGGGAGCTGTTGGGATGGGGGCTGGACTTGATGGTCCTGGAGGTCCCTGCCGGCCATAGTCAGTCCTGATTTCCAGAGGTATAAATGAGAAAAGAATCAGACTGAAAGGTTGCTCAAGGATGTGTGCAAGCTGTGGGAGTTTCTAGGCTGTCAGACACAGTGGGGCAAGGTTGCAGAAGTTCACCCTGGTAATGGCAGGTCTGTGATGCCTTTATGCCATTGTAGCGAAGGCTCTTCAGGGAACATGAGCATCCACACACGTGTTTGTTAAATTAATCCACTTGCCCTAATTGCTCGCGTTCTCATACGGAAATCCTCACAGGACTTTTGCTGATACTATTTTTTAACAACAGATTTGCAGTTGCAGAAGAGCTAGATTCTACTATTCTGGATTTGTAGTTGTATTCTGCTTGAAGGATTTCAGTCCCTTGAACTTAATCCATTTTCATTTAAAGAATGAATGCAAAAATTACCAGCCCAGAAAAACCATGAGGTTGGCTTAAAAATCAAGAGATTTTTACACAAAATATTTTGGGGATCACAGAATCACAAAACATTAGAGATTGGAACGGACCTTGAAAGATCATCCCATCCAGTCCCCCTGACACAGCAGGATCAGCTAGACCATATTCAGGAACGTATCCAGATGGGTTTTAAATGTCTCCAGAGAAGGGGATTCCACAGCCCCCCTGGGCAGCCCCTTCCAGGGCTCTGTCACCCCCACTGGAAAGAAGTTCCTTCTCATATTGATGTGGAACCTCCTCTGTTCCAGCTCACACCCATTGCCCCTCGTCCTATCATTAGATGATACTGAGCAGAGCCTGGCTCCATCCTCCTGACACCCACCCTTCACATATTTATCAGAATTAATGAGGTCACCCCTCAGTCTCCATTTCTCTAAGCTAAAGAAGCCCAGCTCCCTCAGCCTTTCCTCATCAGGGAGGTGTTCTACTTCCATCCATCATCTCTGTGGCTCTGTGCTGGACTCTCTCCAGCAGTTCTGTGTCCCTCTTGAACTGAGGGGCCCAGAGCTGGACACAATATTCCATATGTGGTCTCATCAGGGCAGAGTATAGGGGAAGGAGAAGCTCTCTCGATGTGCTAACCATATCTCAATCTGCTTTTCCTTTGATCTCTGTTGTTTGAGACAGAATTATACCCACTCTGAAGATGACCTAGCCTACCTACTTGCCCTAAAGCAGGTTGCACAGGATCCAAGGAGGTTTTACTGCCTCTCTTAACTTTTTTACAGTAGCATTGTGGTTAGTTGTTTTCTCTGCCTTAAGTAATTCCTAAAGCTTAGATATTGTTCTGTTTGATTGCAGTCTGAGTCAGTCCTCCTAGCAACTTGCCAGGAAGAATTGAATCCTTATGCAAACAGAAAGAGAACAGCAAACTTTGAGTGACAGATAATACATTTTATGAGCTGTCCTTTTAGGGACTGCGAGGTCTGGATTTGAATCTGATTTCATGCTCTTGGTGACTGAAATCACATTTCTTCCACCACTGAGAAGAGTAAATACTCTGGTTAAACTGCCTCGATTGAATCACAGAATATTAGAGGTTGGAAGGGACCTTGAAAGATCATCCAAGTCCAACCTCCCCCGCTGGAGCAGGGTAAGCCTAAGATGTCCTACATGGGTCTCAAACCCATGACCCCAGGAGTTCAGAGTCCCATGCTCTACCAACTGAGCCAACACTCAGGTGCCAAAAGTAACACCTGAAGACAAGTGGGTTTGGGAGTCAGGGCCAGCTGAGTTCCGGTGATTTGAAAGTCCATTTGAAATGTGTGTATCTTCCATTTTATTTACATGTAGCTCAAAATACCCTTTGGTACTGAATCAAAATTAAATACTGGTAGCCAAAGGTAAGTAAAGCCATCAACTAACAAGTAATTGAAAGCAGTGTTAAATACATCAGTACTGGTATTGATTTCAGAACTGAATAGGTCCTTCTGCACCTCAGACAGGAAACAGAGGTGAAGGAAAAACTATTGTGAAGGAGAAGTTGTGGTTTTTGTCTATCTAGCAGTGTTTCTCTCCAGAGCCTTTTATCAGGTGTGTGAAGAGATGTTGCTAGAGAGAGAACAAATGGTTCAGAAGAGGAAGAACTTGCCAGGTACCTAATAGATTTCACTGTTGTTTTGCAGATGCAGCATAATTGTTTCCCTGCTGTGAAATAGTGCAAAATTCGAGCAACTTGCTTTTTCAAAGCAGCCTAAGGGAAAGAATAGGAAAAAAAAGGGTTTACCCTGTGTAAAAGGTGTATTCTGGACACGTGGAATCATTACAGCTGGGTTAGATGGTGGTGATCTCCAAGACTAAAGAATTAGAACGTGGTGTCAGTCAGCCAAAGCCAACAGCCGTTCTTACTTCATGTTAGTGTTCATCTTCTGTATCATAAAAATCAATCACAGAATCATCATGGCTGGAAAGGACCTCCAGTATCATCAAGTCCAGTGCTCATCCCAACACCTCTTTAACCCCTAGTAGTGAAGATATTATTGAAAGGAAACAAAATGCTTGAATGTTTGACTGGATTAGATTAAGCACGCATCACTTTTCGCTCTTATTGTGCAGTCATCTGTTAAACACTTTTCTCTTATTAGGTGCAGGACAAAATGTAGAAGTAAAAGCACTAGAGAAGCAACTAAAGCAAGACATTTGTCCCTCAAAGCCAAAATCCATCTATAATTTTAAAAAAACAAGCTGATTTTCTATGCCTTTACCCACCTGCCATTTGCAGTGCCGGATGTGAAGGCCATCATCCTTTATAGTGCTGCAAGTTATCGATGATGTATAGTGACATTAGCTCACCACATGGGATATAGACATTGCTGCTGAGTTAACCCTTAATGCATGAGTAATAAATGCATCCAGGGTAACAAAATGAGACAAACACGACACGAGTGAGATGGCAGTCACATTCAGAAGACACATACTGACTGCACTGCAGCAGCAGTCCAAATTTGGCAGTGTGTTGGCTGCTTTGTAGTGTCCTGTTGGTGCAAAACAATCTGAAACCCAGGTTAAACATCCAGTTAAAAGCATGTGTGCTGCTGATCAGGTTGCCAGAGTAGCACAGAACAGCTACAGGCACTGCTGAAATGGGATTGTTCTGTGCGTGTGGAGCTCAAGTGCACATTAATAATGATCACTGCCAGTGCCTCAGCTGGATCACCTGTGCTTTCTCACAGAAATAGTTTGTTCTCCTCAAGGAATTTGCTGTAATATTAAGAAACCCCATGGTGATAGAGATGGCTGATGCCTTTTTATACTCCAAATTAGATCTGATTCTGAAGAGCAGAAAGAGAATGGAAATAGCTGTGGTCTGCCTGAAACTGCAGTTCAACAGATAGAATGACTCTGTGCTAAACTCGAGTACAGGTGCCTGGCAAAGAATGGGCTTTTTCTTAGGACAGCTGTAATTTGAGGGGGATTCTGTTTGAGACAAAACGCTTTACTCCTTGACCACAGGAGTAATTTAACGGCCTCAAGTTGCATCAGGGAAGGTTTAGATTGGATCTTAGGAAGAAGTTCTTTGCTGAGAGAGCGGTTGGTCACTGGACCAGGCTGTCCGGGGAGGTGGTGGTGGAGTCCCCATCCCTGGAGGTGTTTAAAAACCGAGCAGCTAGAGCACTTGAGGCCATGGTGTAGGGGTTATGGGATGAGGTCTGGACTTGATGTTCATGGGGGTCCTTTCCAACCATGATGATTCTATGATTCTGTGGAAGAGGAGATTCCATAACAGTTGCTGACTGCTCTGAGATGCCCTGTGGTCCGTTCTGCACTTTTCATCCCACCCTGTATTGAGTAGCTGGAGCCCTAATGTAAAGGAGAGTGAGGACTTAGGCCATTATTTCAAAATGCATGAGCTGAACACAACAGAGTTGTGTAACCAGTTCATTCCAGCAGTGCTTTAGGATACTGCATTGTACATGGTAGGAATAATTCTGTGGGTAATAGACCTACTTAAGGACTTCGTTGACAGCTTTTTTAACAAACACAAAGTGCATTGTAGTCCTTGCTGAAGACTGTTTTCATTGTTTGCTGTTCACAGCCTCTGGGGAAATGCATTCAAAGCACAGTTCAGACCTAATGGACCCATGTCTGCTTTCTCTGATACAAGTCTAGTGAAAGACAAGCAGAATGTAGCCTGATGGGTTTGTTTTAAAAGTGGAAAAATAAACTGTTCAGCAAGCTCTAAAAATCCAGGACTCTGCTTACTGAATGTTACTGGAAATACTGTTGTATTGGCAATATAACAGCAGAAAATCAGTCTCTGTTCTGAATCCCGAGCCTCATAGAGGAACAGAAGGATTGAAAATTCTGGTACAGAAATGTAGACGATTTTTTAGTAAATAAACCTGAATTGAGAATGAAATTACCTATTTGTAAGTCAGTTGGAATTCCAAGATGTAGAAGAACTTGAACATACAGACTTTGAGGAAGTGTTTTCCTAGTTTGGTTACTGTTTTTTTTCTAATGGAAGATGTAATTTCCACCCCACTGTTAGTAGGGTGAAGATGAGTCTGTCATATTTACTTGCACATTGTTCTCTCTTCTCCCAAATTACTAATGATAGGACGAGAGGAAATGGCCTCAAGTTGTGTCAGGGGAGGTTTAGATTGGATCTTAGGAAGAAGTTCTTTCCTGAGAGAGTGGTTGGGCACTGGCACAGGCTGCTCAGGGAGTCCCCCTCCCTGAAGGTGTTTAAAAAATGAGTATCTTGAGCACTTGAGGCCATGGCGTAGGGGTTATGGAGCTGTTGGGATGAGGGCTGGACTTGATGATCCTGGCAGTGCTTTCCAGCCATGATAGTTCTATTGTTCTACAACTGGTGCAAGTGGAATTAGCTTGTAGGCAAACTACAACAGCTATGTGGGGAATCACTTTACAGCGCCTGCTAGGCCAGTTTGATAGCTATGGAGTAAGTGGGTAGCACTGTTTGTGCAACAAGCTCAACTGGGGAAACCCGACCATTCAGGAATCCTGGAAGAGTTCTTGGACTGGCCAGAAGTCACATCACCTGATCTAGTGGGGATGTCCCTGCCTATGCAGGGGTTGTTGGAACTAGATGATCTTTGAGTTCCCTTACAACCCTGGCCATTCTATGATTGTGCTGCAGGTATTGGGGTAGGGAGGACAAGCTGTCAGCATGTGGAAGAGATGCTGCAGAAATACTGTGGAGTAGGATCTTGGAATCTGTGCAGTGCTATGTGCAGAACCCAATTCTGTGCACATGCATGCTGATAATGAGCAGCAAGGTTCCCAGATTGAAAGCACTGGCTTCAAGGAAGATTTTCTGCCTTGAGTACCTGCTATGTGCACATATTTATCTTTCAATGAATCACTGCTTTTGATGGGAGTGCATTTTGATGAAGACTTCAGAGCTTCCTAAGGCCCACATCCTTCTGAATCAGAATCCTGCCTCCCGATGCCTCCTACATAAAGACTGTATCTCTGCAGCACTCCGTGGAGCTGCTGGCACTTAAGCTAAGTCTAAAGCATGGCCACAGGCCTGAGCAGAACTAGGTAAAGTCCTGAGGGCTGTGCTTCTGGGCTCTCACCTCCTGCTTCTTTGGAGAGTAGGGAACACACTGCTCTCCTCAGGCTTCAGCTTTGTTCTGCCTCAGCTCTGCAGAAGCATCACAGAAATGGCTTCTGTTTGCCTAGAGAGTAGCTGAGAAACAAAACATTTTGGAATCATAGAATGGCCAGGGTTGGAAGGGACTTTAAAGATCATCTGATTCCAACCCCCCTGCACAGGCAGGGACGCCCTCACTGGAGCAGGTTACTCAGGGCTCCAGCCAACCTGGCCTTGGTTTTTATGCTCACAGTTATTCCTTTTCCTTTCTTGGAACAGGGTTGCTGTAATAGCATTTTTCTTTGCAGGCAGAGTTGGAAATACAGCAATAATTTATGGAGAGCTGAGGTATCTCCTTTCAGAATCAATATTTGATGAGAATAAGGGTTGTGCTCATTCAGAATCACGCAAACTGTTACTGAGACACTGTATGTGTGTTAATTTTAATGTATAAAATATATACTTGGACTTAAAATGCAGAGTGAACGGCCTCAGGGGCAAGTGTGTTTGAAGTCTGGGACAGCTGTCTTTGTGATGATAATTTAAGAGTTCCTTTTCTGTTTTCCCAAGCTTACCAGTCCTTAGAGCAGGGAATTTTAAAGTATTTACTCTCCAGAGCAATTCTTGGAGGCTTGTGTTCTTTTTTAACCCTTTCAGATTAAAAGCATGCCTGGATAGTGATGATGCACTGGTTTTCATTGTGTTGGAAAAGCATACAAACCTCATCTGTTGGTATATACAGTCAAGCTAGTTAATGTCAGTTAACTAGTGTCTTTTCACAGAGTTATAGAACATCAGGGATTGGAAGGGACCTTGAAAGATCACCCAGTCCAATCCCCCTGCCACAGCAGGATCCCCTAGACCCAGTCACACAGGAACATGGCCAGGCAGGTTTTAAATGTCTCCAGAGAAGGAGAGTCCACAGCCCCCCTGGGCAGCCCCTTCCAGTGCTCTGTCACCCTCACTGGGAAGAAGTTCCTTCTCATAATGAATGTGGAACCTCCTCTGTTCCAGCTGACACCCATGGCCCCTTGTCCTATCGCTGGAAGATGCTGAGCAGAGCCTGGCTTATTTGCAGCTTACAAGTACATTTCAAGTTAAAATGCAAACAAAAAGCGTGATCTCAGAGTTCAGGTCATCTTTCCAAAGACATGAGATGCTGAGGCAGGCTTGGACTTTGTAAAGAATTACTCATTCCTGTAGGCAACACAAGAGAGTGAATAAATTCTGGTCTCATTTTCTTTCTGTTCCTAACTCTTAAGTGCCCAGAATGTCCCATGGCCATGCGATTTGTCATCTAAATCGTGGAGTCTCTTCCCTGGGAGCTCTCCAACAGCTCTTCATTCTGTTCCTCCACCTTGCCAAAGCCTGTGCTTTTCTCATTACAAACCTCTCTCAGATATGTCTGAACCTTTTTCTGGTTTGAAAGTTTCCTACCTAGCTGAAGGTAGGTAGGAAAGGGTTTCAAACTTCTCTTTGGAATCCCTATTAATTTTCCAGAGCACAGTCATGAAGGTTAGTGGTTGCTTTGTAAATGTCCTTGGACTGGAGAGAGAGAGGGATGTAATTGAGGCCTCTGAAGCTTATGACTAACTCTCTATGCATTGATGTATTCAGTGATTTATCTAGTAGGTAATGTGGAGGTATAAATAGACTCTCAAATCATTGCATAACAGAGGAATCGCCTACTACGTAGAAGAGAGGACACTGGTAGTCTCCCAGTGTAGCCCCTCATGCATTTCGTGAACTTGCATGGTCTCCTGCCTCATTTTTCAATGTCTAAAATGGGTTTAGTAGTATTTTGCAGGGGGAAGAACCTTTTTAAAGTGCTTTCCAATTTACAGGCACCACAATGAAGAGACAGCGGGGTGTTTAAATGATTCCTGAAGAAAAATCTCCGGTCTTTTACATGAAAGGAGATCTTCGCTTGTTTCAAACTACGGGAGCAGATGTAGTATGTGGTGGAATCAGTAGCTGCAGACTTAGTTCACAGCAGACTGTTAAGGACAAAAGTTGTTGTTATTTCTATGTCTTTCTGTTTAGATGAGAACTGTAACACAATCTGTTCTCTTTCATTGTTTGGTTTATTTAGGCACAGGCTTGCTGCAGGAAGTGGTTTATCTAGTGAGTCAGGGAGCTGATCCAGATGAGATTGGTCTAATGAATATAGATGAACAACTTCCAGTCCTAGAGTACCCTCAGCCTGGTCTGGACATCATCAAGGTACAATTTAGTGCAAAGAAAATCATTCAGTGTTTAGATAACTTGTTTTTCCTCAGTTCCATATTTATTGCTTAATTTCATCCTGTGTTCTTGTCCTTTTCATCACTGCGCATGCTCAGTCTGTTGGAGTGATTCAGACTATTATTCAGTTATTTCAAAATTGCTTTTCTTAGTCTTTAATGCACTCTATTTAATGCTGTAGATGTTTTTCCATGTCTTAAATGCCTTGGGTTTTCTGACTAAAAGTTCCAGGCCCCCCTTACTTATGTAAACATAAGCTGCACAAAGAATTGCATAATTATTGAGGCTGGAAAAGATCTCTGAGCTCATCCAGCCCATCCCAGGACCTAACATCACCACAGCGGCCAGAGCAGGGCAATGAGTTCCACAGCCAGGCTGTCCTTGAACACCTCCAGTGATGAGGGCTACACCACTGCCCTGGGCAGTCCGTTGCAGGCTCTGATCACCCTTTCTGTGCAGAAGGGCTTCCTAACATCCAACCTAACCCTCCCCTGGTGCAGCTTCAGGCCCTGCCCTCTCATCTTGGTGCTGGTTGCCTGGGAGAAGAGCCTGACCCCCATTTGACTACAACCTCCATTCAGGGAGTTGGAGAGAGAGAGAAGGTGCCCCCTGAGTGTCCTCCAGGCTAAGCAACCTCAGCTCCACTCCATCCTACAGCACTTGTTGCACAGAGCTGGCTAAGGCTGGCACAAGATAGATTTAAGCTGCTTCTGGTCAATGACAGCTGCAGCATCAGCCCTGTGTAGGCTTGAAAGTATTTAGGGATCAGAGGCTGCTTTCCTTTCTCATGTGTGATGCCTAGGACTTAGGCAGTTTTTAACTACTGAAAGATGATTTGAGTCATTAGAAAATGTATAGACAAATACCCCTAAAGATCTTCACACATTCAGATCAACCTTTAGATCTGATCAGGTCAAGGTCTAATTCAGAGCATAAAATAAATGGCAAGAGTAAAGTTTTGAAGGGAGGAAGTTGGGGGTAGGGTTTTCAGAACACACTATACTTTTTGAGGAATTTTAGTGGAAGCAGAGTTAGTTTCACGCTAAAAGTCTTCACCTATGACAGTTTTCCTGAGGAAGGCCCTACAAATGGAAGTATTTTGAAAAGTGTGAGGAGAAGACTCAACAAAAAATCCCAGCACATTATCCAGCCTTTTAATATTTGAAGGCTAGATGGAGCTCCCCAACCTAATCTCTAGTCCAAGACCCCTATTAATTTAAGAAGTGAATTTGTACATAGTAAGGGCTTTGCAAGTGTGGCAGTTCAGGACATGCTGAAAACAAGTGCTCTAAGAGATGTTTCCTTCTGCTTCATTCTAGGAACTGACATCTCCTCGCCTCATAAAAAGCCACCTCCCGTATCGGTTTCTGCCTTCAGACCTCCATAATGGCAATTCAAAGGTAAAGATGAAACCAAAGCATGTTAGTTTGTCAGCAGTTGTTTAAGTGCTTTGGGAAATGGGCTGGAGGGGAGGAAGCTTTCAGTAAGGTTCTGTTCTTTCTCCCTCTTCATCACAGGTAATATACATGGCTCGCAACCCCAAAGATCTGGTTGTGTCTTACTACCAGTTTCACCGCTCCCTAAGGACCATGAGCTACAGAGGAACGTTTCAGGAGTTCTGCAGAAGGTTTATGAACGACAAGTGTAAGGAGCTGTTCTCTCCATGCATGCTGTTCCACGTTTATTTTCATCTCTGCATTCCTACAGATACATCCCTGAGCTGGATAAAGGTGCTTTTGTTTTGCGTAGAGGTTGATATGGTGCTGTGTGGACTGAGGTTTGTCCATGCAAACCATGGCTGTGCCTTGTAAATAACTGCCTGACAATATTAGACCTCCTGGGCTACTGAGGTTGGGCAAACTTTTGCTCTGCTCTTCTAAAATCCTGTTTGCAGAGTACGAGGTACCTTGTGAAAAGAGGTGAATGCTTCCAGCATCATCTGATTTCAGTTGTACTTCACTGTCAGCTACTTGTCAGTAGGTCTTCTGTTCCTCATATCCAAAACAACTCAAGGTTTGGTCCTTGGGGGATGCTGGTTAACATGCAGAAAGCCTCTGTCTTGCATCAGATTGATTGGAGTGCATCAGGAAGCCCCAAGCTGCAGGCTGAAGAATACACCTTTGTAAAGAGGATATAACAACCTGCTTTACAACAACTCACCCATTAACTCCTCTGAGCGAGGGCTGTGTCAAAAACACACCCCTTGTGTTCCTAGTCAGGCTGTGGTGCCTTAAGTAGCTGCACTGGCTCAGTAAACTTGAAAAGGAGGGCAATAACTGCCTGCCACTGGATTGCTACACTCTCCTCCTAGGGGTGTGAACCGCTGCAGTTAACTTGTTGTTCTCCTTTTATTTCCCCTCCTTTTTGAAAAGGACTTACTAACAAAAGTGTTTGTGTTGCTCCTGCCAATCCTCATGTCTTTGTAGTAGGATATGGTTCGTGGTTTGAACACGTGCAAGAGTTTTGGGAACATCACATGGATGCCAACGTGCTTTTTCTCAAATATGAAGACATGCATAAGGTAGATTCCCTCAGAAAGTTCCCTCGGTCAGTTTACTGGTAACACCAAACTGTGTGGTGAAGCCAACACCCTGGAGGGAAGGGAGGCCATCTAGAGGGACCTTGCCAGGCTCCAGAAGAGGGCTCTGCAGACTGCTTGGGGTTCCAACAAGGGCCAGTGCAAGGACCTGTGCCTGAGTCAAGGCAATCCCATGCATCAATAGAGGTTGGGAGGAGAAAGGATGGAGGACAGCCCTGAGGAGAAGGATTTGGGGATGGAGGTGGCGTGGTAGTTGAACAGGAGCTGTCAGTGTGCGCTGGCAGCCCAGAAAGCCAACCGTGTCCTGGGCTGCATCAAAAGAAGCAGTGACAGTCAGTCAAGGGAGGTGATTCTTCCCCTCTGCTCTGCACTGGTAGGGGCTGTGATGGATGCTGCTGAAGACCGGAGGCATCGCTGTGCCTTTCTGAGTCTTGATAAACATTGCACTTCTGTCCTTGCAACTCTGCAGCCCGCTCTAAGTGAACTTGCTTTAGCACGGGGTTGGGCTCAGTCATCTCCAGAGGTCCCTTCCAACCCCTACAATTCTTGTGATTCTGTATGACTGAGAAAAAGGTCATTTTAAACAAACTGCTTCTAAAATGTTCTCTTACAGGACCTGGCAACGATGGTTGAGCAGCTGGTGAGGTTCTTAGGAGTTTCGTACGACAAAGTACAGTTGGAATCCATGGTGGAGCACTGCCATCAACTCATCGACCAGTGCTGTAACGCAGAAGCACTGCCCGTTGGCAGGGGTATGTTTCAACCTCACCTTAGAACTCTTACTGCAGAGATTGCAAGAAGCTGCTGGCAACTTGCTGACCTCCAGGTTGTGGTAGGATGTTGGCCAAATATTGCTGTATAAATGATGGGAGGTAACTGACTGTCCGTGCAATTAGTCGGTTGGTTTGGTTATAAAGTCAGATAGTAGTGACTGAAAAGTATCGAAGCCCCCAGTATGAAGGGTGAGTATTCAGCACCATGCAAACCACTCTTGTGGACAGTCTGGCTTCAATGGTTTGAGCTATTCATGCTGAGAAGGCTGTACCTCTGCTTCCAACCTTGTGGTGTGTCAGAGCCCACGTACAGTTTATCCTGGCCTAAGCCCCTGTGTTTGAAGTAGATCAGATTCTCCAGACCAGCGGATCATTCTCACTTTCAGATGATAAGGAGCTGTAGTTTTCCTTAGTATTTATACTACAGGTCTCTCAAGCCTTCATTTAGTAAGAGAGAAGACAGGGAGACAACAGCAGTTGCTGTAATATTTTGTCATTTGTTCACTGTGTGCTTTTTATTCCAAATCTCCTTATTTTGAGTTTCTTTTATTCGCTGGTATTTCGTTCCTTCCAAATGCAGCTTCATTAACGGCGCTTTGTTCCTCTCTGTTTGTTCCTGTGACAAAGGGTGGTGTCAGTAACGTGACAGCTGGTTGTGATTTGTTTCAAATATTTGCTTTGTCATGAGTTACGTTTCCTTTCTTATTTTTGCTTCATTTTAGTTCTTCATTATTTTTTTTTTCTTTTAGCACATTGATCTTTACTCTGAAGATAACCCTGAGCTGCTGTGAAAGCAGAACAATGATTAGATATGTTACTTATGTTTGACTCTTATCACAGCATAATTTACACAGTTGCATGATTCAAATCATAAACCAGGTGGGTGACTTTTTGACAAGCTATCCATTTCATAGGATGAGGGGAAAGGGCTATAAACTCGAAGAGGGGAGATTTAGCTTGGGAATTAGGAGCAAGTTCTTTGCTGTGAGGGTGGGGAGATGCTGGAACAGGTTGCTCAAGGCAGTTGTGGCTGCTCCATTCCTGGCAGTGCTGAAGGCCAGGCTGGCTGGGGCCCTGAGTGACCTGCTCTAGTGAAGGTGTCCCTGCCTCTGCAAGGGGGTTGGAACTGGATGATCTTTAAGGTCCCTTCCAACCCCAGTCATTCTGCAATTCTGTGATTCATATAACCAGCTGTTGCCTCTGTGAATGTCCTTCATAAAACGTGTCGTTTGTCCGGTCGTTAGGGAGATTCAGATTCAGAAACAAAAGGCTTCTCTTAACCAAGCAGAGGAAGACAATGTTTTATTACCAATATTGAAAGGGAAATACAGGTTCTCACGTGTTACTCAATCCATAACTGTCAGAGCAAAAGTGAACTCAGTGTCAGATGTTTATGACTGCAAGCTTTTTCTTTATTTATTTTTTAATACAGAAGAAAAATGATGAAAACAATTAAATGATGCATTTTCAGTGTCAGGTTCTTTTGATCTTTGAATCCTGAAAGCAGACCAGAGCACTCCTGTTGTACCTCCAGCACCCCTGTTCATAACAACCAGCCCTCGCTGCACATACTAAGCCATCACGTTAGCATGTAATTTGTGGATGCTTCAGACAGTTTTGTCTCTGGATTCAATTATACAGTTGCTGCATAAAAGCAGTGGTAATTAAATTAAATGGGTATTCTTTTTATGCATGAAATGCCTAATTAACCTCCCTGCATGTAGTTTTGTTCTTGCTGTTATGATTAAGCTCTCTGGTAGCAGTGTCACAATTCTTCTTTCATTTATTCCGCTTCAACAAGCCTGGATTTTGTCTTTATCTCACGTAAATGAGAGGAGAATTGGGCCACTCAGTCCAGTTACTCTGTGGGGTTTATTCACCAGTGAGTAACCCTGGCTGACGTTGAGTTAAATGAATCTTACACTGCAGTGAAACAGTTGTTAAGGGGGCCACAGCCTTTGGCTGGTGGGTTCAGCAGTTTCATCACTTCGTGTAATTAATGAGTAGAAGAGTACTCCATACAGTGACAAGTGGTCAGTGTCCATCTGCCTGAAGCTTCCTGCTCCTTGTGATCAAAATTTAAATTCCAGTGGCACACACTGGGTGCCTGGCACTTGTTCTCTTCCACAGACATCATCTCAGTGTTTGTATCTAACAAGTAATCCTCTCCATGCTGAGAAGTGTAAATTCATGTGTTCAGCTTCTCTTTAAACATAAAGTGATAGGAAGCAGAAATTAAGACTGTTTCATCTCAACAGTCAGGTTAATATTCTGCATTCCTTGAACCTTTTAGATAGTTCTCTAAGCAGCCTTATACACAGTGATTTTGAAGTCATTGAATGGTTTAGGTTGGGAGGTACCTGAATCACAGAATCATTAGGGATTGGAAGGGACCTCAAAAGATCATCCAGTTCAGTCCCCCTGACACAGCAGGATCACCTAGACCAAGTCACACAGGAACACATCCAGGCAGGTCTTAAATGTCTCCCTCATCTAGCTCCAGCCTCTCTGCCATGGTCAGAGATACCTTCCAGTAAACATTGTTGTTACCTGTTAGAATTACTAAACAGCTGTGGTTTGCTCTGAAATCCACTTCTGATTGAATACCCAACCCCAAATCTGTGTTTATTTCTGATTAAGGCTAGAGCAGCATCCAGCAGCACTCTGAATTCCTCCCATACAAGACTCAGCTAGTGCAGATGGCAGAGGTCAACAGGAGTCTGAATCCTTCCTGTGTAAAACTCAGCTGGTGCAGATGATAGAGGTCAACAGGAGTCTGGATCCTTCCCATGTAAGACTCAACCTGGTGCAGATGATAGAGGTCAACAGGAATCAGAATCCTTCCCATGTAAGACTCACCTGGTGCAGGTGACAGAGGAGTCTAGTACTTACTTTAAGGCTTTGCAAGAGTTGTACCAGGGAAATGGGATAAGACAGTGCACAGCCTTAGGTCTCATTGAGCTTTGGAAGGAAACAGCCTGATAAAGCATCTCACAGGTGATGCTTGCTGCCCTTCACAGTTAGCCTGTAGGTATTTGCTGTCCTGTTGTATCTGCTGTCTGACCTGTGTTCCCTTCTCTATGTTTTAGGACGAGTTGGGCTCTGGAAAGACATCTTCACTGTTTCAATGAACGAGAAATTTGACTTAGTTTATAAACAGAAGATGGGAAAATGTGACCTCACATTTGATTTTTATTTATAAAGCTGCATGCCTACGGTATCCAAATCTAGCTAGAAGTGCTTTACGCATTCATTTATTATCTGCTGGACAAAACACTGTAGCTACTCTGTGTAACGAGATTTCAAGACAGACACACAATCTTAACTCAACCATATCGGATCCGGTGATCTTTGGTCCCAAACACCTCTTTATCTTCTGGCATTGTAACCCTTTGTCCACGTCCACAAACTTCTAGGTGATACTAGACTCTTCAGCTGTTGTGGAATGTATTCTATACGTGTACTGTATGTGTCATATATGCAACTGGAATGTACACCTTCTCAGACCCACGTGGATTCTCTCATGGCTTTTCTAAAAGGTTTTCCACGAGAACCTAAATAAACACCCGTAAACCAAATAAACGACCGCAGAGGGGAAACAAGGAGCAGGGCAAAACTGGAAGCTAGAATGATCTCAGGGCTTAATCGTCACATTTATTTTTATAGCGAGGATAGCAAGTGTAAAGAGATCCCTTTCCAAGACAGAATTGATCAAAGTGGGGGGTGATGTTAGGCTCTACACACCCGTATCTGTGTGATTCGAGTAGGTTCTGTGCACTGGTGGACGCTGCAGGATGGGCCTTGTGCTGAAGTACAGCTGTCAGGGTTGTCACTCGAATCCCAAAACTCACCGGTGCTTTCGCAGGTGACGGCGCAGCAGTTGTCCTCCTGAGAGAGGTCAGCTCCGTGCCCAAGGTTAGTGAACAGAAGCTTCTTAAGCCCCCAACTCGAACTCATTCCCTCCAAACGGGGCTTGGAAGCAGGACATGTGATGCAGGGTCCTTCTTGAGGAGTCGCTCTCTGACCCGTGCGACTCTTGTGTGTAGGTGTGAGTTTCACCCGTTCGAGGTGATCAGATGCTGGGTATCCCCGAGCTCCACCACGCTTAGCGGTGCCTACAGGTGGTGCTCCTGGAGCCCACCAGACCCCCTTGGTGGAGATGGATGTGCAGAGCGTTCGCCACCAGGTGGGAGCATTGCACAAACGTCGGTGCCGAGCACAGCCTCGGTAGTAGCTCGCTCAGACCAGTCTGGCTTCTACCGGGGATTCGCAGTGACTTACGTGCTTTCTTTTCTCCACGACAGGTACACAAAGAATGTGAAGTAGGCTACTATCACTGTAAACCTCTCCAGAATGGATTGTTCTGTTAGGTACAGCCATCGATGCTTTGTTAGGTTCTCAGCTGCGGGAGGCCCGCTGTTGCTAGCGAAACCTTCTGGCTCACCAAAAGCTGCGGGGAAGGACCAGCAGATTTTTATTGTGTTTCAGTTCTGTTGGGAAACTGTTAGTTCAGCAACTGGCAAGTGGTGTAGCATGGATGTGGCTTGACAGCACTTTTCCTTGTATATTTGTGAGTGAAAACGCTTTGAGTGAAATTTTCTTTCTATTTTTATATTTTTAGTACCGTATGAATATTAAGCACTACACGTTATACTTCTGTGCTTGCTTGCTTCTGGAATAAAACACGTGGTCCATGCATTGTGCTTTGCTCTTTCTCTAGAGCTGCTCAAGCCTTGGACAACCTGCTCATCCTCTCCCCTGCCCACGCCCGACAGAAGACACTGACGGCAGGCGTGAGCTCAGGGCACCATCTGACCCAGTGAGTTGTGTGTGACAGTGGCCCCTAGCCAGGGCTCTGTGAGTGTCTCTGTGTTTCGTAGTCACCCACAGGATTTTATGACTTGGTCTGGGTGATCCTGCTGTGGCAGGGGGTTGGACTAGATGATCCTTTGAGGTCCCTTCCAATCCCTAATGATTCTATGATTTGCTTCCCCTCACAGTGCTGTTACCAGCATCTCCTGGCAGTGATTTCTTCATCACAGTACAGGCTTGTTCTCCCAGGGGCTGCCACCAGACACTGTCCCTTTGAGTTCCTTTGTTCTTGTGTTACCTGTACAGGATTTTACACACTCAGCTTGCGCCGCGTGAGCGATTCGTGCTGAGGAAGCCCAGAGTTACTGAGGCTGGAAAAGCCCTCTGAGCTCATCCAGACCACACCAGGACCTCACATCACCACAGCGGCCAGACCAGGGCACTAAGGGCCACAGCCAGGCTGTCCTTCAACACCTCCGTGGATGGGGACTCCACCACTGCTCTGGGCAGTCCCTTCCAGGCTCTGATCACCCTTTCCATGAGGAAGGGCTTCCTGACATCCAACCTAATCCTCCTCTGGCAGCTTCAGGCCCTGCCCTCGTGCTGGTTGCCTGGGAGAAGAGCCTGACCCCCACCTGCCTACCAGTTCCCTTCAGGTAATAGCAGAGAGTGAGCAGCCCTACCCTCTTCCATCACAGACGAGTCCAAACTACAACAAGCTGCGAGACGACGTAAGTAGGAAAATTCCTTGTTACAGAGGGAAACAAAATCCCCCCCCAGTTGTACAGATTAGAGTCAGAAGAAAATTTCATTAGCACCAAAAATCTACTTAAATCACTTAATCCTGAGGACGTGTGAGCCGCGCGTTCTTGCCAGCTGCGTAGAGGGCTAGTGCATTTCTGGAGACACCAGGGAATCCTATTCCCACTCCTTGGGCACAGCCTGTTTCACTCTAGATGATCACTCCCCAGCCCCATGACACGAGTTTGTTCTAAGGCCATACATGCTGGTGTCAAACTGACCCTGTGCAGGGGGCCAGTGGCAACTGGGCTGCAGGGAATCAACTCACTTGGCCGAAAAACTAATCAACATTCAGGGGGTCACCCCTCAGCCTTCCAAGCTCAAGAGACCCAGCTCCCTCAGCCTTTCCTCAGCAGAGAGGTGCTCCACACCCTTCTTCATCTTTGTGGGTCTGCGCTGGGCTGTCTGAAGCAGCTCTGTGTCCTTCTGGAACTGAGAGGCCCAGAACTAGACAGATGATTCCAGATGTGGTCTCAGCAGGGTGGAGCAGAGGGGGAGAAGAACCTCTCTCCATCTGCTAACCACCTCCCTTCTAATTCACCCCAGGATGCTGTTTGCTGCCTTGGCCACAAGGGCCCATTGCTGGCTCCTGGCCTTCCTGGGCCAGGACCAACACCTCCAGGGATGGGGACTCCACCACTGCCCTGGGCAGTCCAGTCCAGGCTCTGATCACCCTTTTCATGAGGAAGGGCTTCCCAACGGCCAACCTAACCCTCTCCAGCAGCTTCAGGCCCTGCCCTCTCATCCTGCTGCTGGTTGTGTGAGAGAAGGACCCGACCCCCACCTGACTACAACCTCCCTTCAGGGAGAAGATCCCCCTTGAGTCTCCTTCAGGCTCAACACCCCCAGCTCCCTCAGCCTCTCCTCAGCCTTTCCCTCCAGTCCCTTTCCCAGCCTTGTTGTTCCTCTGGACCTGCTCCAGTTCCTCAGTCTTAAAGTGATGGGCCCACAGCTGCCCCCAGTATTCAATGGGAGGACTCCCCCAGTGCCCAGCACAGGGGGAGAACTCTGTCCCTAGCCCTGCTGGCCACACTATAGCTGATATAAGCCAGGATGCCTTTGGCATTCTGGGCCACCTGGGCACCCTGCTGCCTCCTGTTCATCCGGTTGTCACCCACTACTGCCAGGTCCCTCTCTGCCAGCTCAGCAAGAACCCTCCAAAATATTAACATGAAGTCACTGAAAGGGAACTAATTTTGAGGAATTTTTGCAGGGATTCTGCTGAATCAATTTATGGACAAGAAAATCCTTTTCAAGGGGAACAGGCTGCCCAGGGGGGTTGTGGAGTCTCCTTCTCTGGAGACGTTTAAAACCCATCTGGACCAGTTTGGACCCATCTTCTGTCTGTGCAACTGGATCTAGGGGTCCTGCTGTGGCAGGGGGATTGGAGTGGAGGATCTTTCGAGGTCCCTTCCAAGCCCTGATGCTCTGTGATTCTGTGTGAAATGCAGGGTGACTTTCTGTGCTGTGGAGCCATGGGAGCAGTGTCAGACTCCTTACCATGAACGTTTTCTCGACAGCGAAGCTGTTCACACGCGAGGTTCCTCGGGTGAGCTGCGCTGCAGCCAGTGTCGCTTGGTTGGCTTTTGCCACTCCAGCAGTAGGTAGAATCACTTTGCCACCACTCAACGACTTCATCTGCCGTTCTCCCCGTGCACAGATGACAGGCCCTGGCAATGCATGCTAGAGTAGTTCTAGAAGCTACCACCCCCAGCTGTCCAGCCTGCCTCGTTGCCAGGAATGCCCACCACGGAGGAGAGACAGCTGAAGGAAATGTGTGCTGGCTCCTCAGCTGCTGTAATTTACAGGCTGCCAGATCCGGGTGGTGCTTTCACATGACGGGCTGGTTTGTGAACGGCAGCTACGAGGAGCCACCACGTGTCCTCAGGTGCTGCCCTGGCTTGGGCACTGATCCCTCTAGTCCTTGTCAGAGCTCTTCTGCACTGTCAGCAAGTTTGCTGATGGCACTGAGCTGGGAGGAGTGGCCGATACCCCAGCAGGTTGTGCTGCCATCCAGTGGGGCCTGGACAAGCTGGAGAGCCGGGTGGGGAGACACTGCATGGACTATAACAGGGGCAGTGCAGAGTCTGGCATCTGGGCAAGAACAACCCCAGGTACCAGGATAGGCTGGGGGCTGACCTGTTGGAGAGCAGCATAGGAGAAAGGAACCTGGGGGTCCTGGTGGCCAGCAGGACAGCAAGGAGTCAGCAATGGGCCTTTGTGGCAAAAGAAGGCCAACAGCATCCTGGGGTGGATTGGAAGAAGGTGGTAAGTAGATGGAGAGAGGTTCTCCTCTCCCTCTTTTCTGCCCTGGTGAGACCACATCTGGAATCTTGTGTCCAGTTCTGGGCCCCTCAGTTCCAGAAGGACACAGAGATGCTGGAGATCAGCACAGAGCTGATGGAGGAAGGGGAACATCTCCCTGCTGAGGAAAGGCTGAGGGAGCTGGGTCTCTTGAGCTTGGAAACAAGGAGATTGAGGGGTGACCCCATGAATGTTGATAAATATGTGAAGGAGTGGGTGTCAGGAGGATGGAGCCAGGCTCTGCTCAGTGTCACCCCATGATAGGACAAGGGGCAGTGGGTGTGAGCTGGGACAGAGGAGGTTCCACATCAATGTGAGAAGGAACTTCTTCATGGTGAGGGTGCCAGAGCCCTGGAAGGGGCTGCCCAGGGGAGTTGTGGAGTCTCCTTCTCTGGAGATGTTTAAAACCTGCCTGGATGTGTTCCTGTGTGACTGGATCTAGGTGATCCTGCCACGGCAGGGGGATTGGACTGGATGATCTTTCGAGGTCCCCTCCAATCCCTAGTGTCCGTGCTTCTGTGCTCTGCAGTCAGCCCGACACCATCTCTCCTTGGGAGCCGTCCCTTCACACATGGCTCGAGCTTCACCTGTGAAAGATGCTCTGCAAAGATGAAATCATCTCCCTCAGCAAGAAGGGGAGACAGACCCACGCTGCCACATGGAGCGAGCTAACTCAAACCCGCTTTTGGAACGCATGTCGTTCTGTGGGAGGGAGAGCTGCGGCGAGACATGCTGGGCGACAGCATGCGAGATGCGGAAAGAGCGGCAACGTAGCGGCCGCCGACTGCTCAGACAGATTCCAGTCACAGGCAGCACTGCGCTCGATGTGAGCGGCGCGAGCGCTGCTCGGCGGAGCTGTCACCCAGACATGAGATCCACTGTCACCATCGCTGTCACAGGCTCCGCTTTTGCCAGCGCCGAGCGTGCCGTGACGAGCCAGTCCTCGCGGCACAGCTGGTGCGGCAGCGCGCTCCGGCTCCGGCCCTCGCGCTCCTGGCGACTGCTTCCTCGCGGCTTTCAGGAGAGTCACCCGTAAAACAGGAGACACCCGTGAAAGAGGAGAGAGCTCGCAGGACGCAGCACGAGTGATGCAGTTAGAACCCAGTGAGAACCTGGCAGAGAACCAGGCTGGACCCCCCGGTGCAAGAAGGACGTGGACGGACTGGAGCGCGTCCACAGGAATGATCAGGGCAGTGGCGCCTCTCTCATATCTCAGTTCAAGAAGGACACGGAGCAGCTGGAGGGAGTCCAGCGTGGAGCATCGAGGATGATGAAGGAAGTAGAGCACTGACCTGATGAGGGGAGGCTGAGGGAGCTGGGGCTCTTGAGCTTGGAAAAAGGAGACTGAGGGGTGACCTCGTTAATGTTGATAAATAAGGAAAGGGTGGGTGTCATGGGGATGGAGCCATGACATGAGCTTGGAGGAGGCTGAGGGGTCACCTTGTTAATGTCACACCACGAGAGGGGTGGGTGTCATGAGGATGGAGCCAGGCTCTGCTCAGGGGCATCTAGTGATAGGACGGGGGCAGTGGGTGTCAGCTGGAACAAAGGAGGTTCCATATAAATATGAGAAGGACCTTCTTCCCAGTGAGGGTGACAGAGCACTGGAAGGGCTGCCCAGGGGGGTTGTGCAGTCTCCTTCTCTGGACATGTTTAAAACCCACCTGGATGTGTTCCCTGAAGGGAGGTTGTAGTCAAGTGGGGTCAGGCTCTTCTCCCAGGCAGCTAGTGACAGAATGAGAGGGCAGGGCCTGAAGCTGCACTAGGGGAAGGTTAGGTTGGATGTCAGGAAGCCCTTCCTTGTGGAAAGGGTGATCAGACCCTGGAATGGACTGCCCAGGGCAGTGGTGGAGTCACCATCCCTGGAGGGCTGTGGCCCTCATTACCCTGGTCTGGCTGCTGTGGTGATGTTAGGTCCTGGGCTGGTCTGGATGATCTCAGAGGGCTTCTCCAGCCTCAATCATTCTGTGATTCTGTGGTTTGAGCTCCCAGCCTCTGAGGAGTGGATCCTCTCTCTTTCTGGTTTCTAGGGAGCTCAACATGCGCGGGGTACACCGCAAGTCTGTCAGCCCGTGTGGTGACAATGACACCTAGAGATGCATCAGATGAAGACGAGAACGTCGCTTTCCATCCAAGTGGTGCAAAAAGAGTGCTTGGAGTCTGAGTTGCTCTAATGGATGACCACAGAGCTGGGACATCTGCCAGGGGTTACTGCTGTAGATGGGCTGTGCTTGTAACTTCAGAGTGCTCCTGACAGCTACTTGGCACCGAGGCCAACTGGCATGGTGGAGCCCATGTTCAGACTATCAGACACTTCTCACCCTTGGAAACAGGATGGCTGCATCCAAACTGTCTGCTGGCAGTGGTTCCTGAGCAGTCTGACTGCTGAAACCCATCCAAGAAGCCCCTTGGCTTGGGTCACCCCTGTGTCAGGGACTATTCTGGTTGTGCAGAGGATGGAGGTGCAGTGGCAGTGCCCAGCACCTGCTTGTTCTGCTGCAGCAGGGGTAGTCTCCTCCTACTGACTTCATTTCTCTTTGATAACATGAACCTAAGGATTCCAAGCGTGCCACAAAGTTCTCCAGTTGTCTTCTGCTTTTGCTTGGGCTGTATTTTTTCTCCCTAAGTAGCCCAAAGTGGAACCTCTAAGCTTTTAACTGGTGCTGGGCTTGTTTAGTATCCAGGGTGCTCAGCCCCTGGAAGGGCAGTGGTGGAGTCCCCATCCCTGGAGGTGTTTAAGGACAGGCAGGCTGTGGCCCTCAGTGCTCTTGAGGTTGCCTGGCAGGTCACCCGTGAGCCACGCTGACAAAACCATTGCCCACGCTGTGCAAGGCTCTGTCTGGTTGTTGTTTTCACAGTAAGCTCTTCTGTTTCTACTCACGGTGCAGTTTGCCTCAGATGTCCTGGTGCAGAGAACTCACAGCAGCTCTTAATAAAGCAGAGTAATTAGTGTAATGAGCTGGAGTCTGCAGCCCCCACCATTCCCCAGTAAAAACCTGAAAGTCTAACTGGACACCTGCAGCAGAAGACAGCAGCCTTTTTAAAGTAAGAGGGTGGTTTTTGAAAGGGTGGGGTGGGTGTCAGGAGGATGAAGCCAGGCTCTGCTCAGTGGCACCTAATGATAGGACAAGGGGCAGTGGGTGTCAGCTGGAACAGAGGAGGTTCCACATCAATGTGAGAAGGAACTTCTTCCCAGTGAGGGTGACAAAGCCCTGGAAGGGGCTGCCCAGGGGGGTTGTGGAGTCTCCTTCTCTGGAGATGTTTAAAACCTGCCTGGATGTGTTCCTGTGTGACTGGATCTAGGGGATCCTGCTGTGGCAGGGGGATTGGACTGGATGATCTTTTGAGGTCCCTTCCAATCCCTAATGATTCCATGACTCTGTGATTCTATTGCTCTATGATAAACTGCTGTCAGACTGGACTTTCATGGAATCATAGAATCACAGACCCAGTACTCAAGGTGCAGCCTCACCAGTGTTGAGTACAGGGATTGGAAGGGACCTTGGAAGATCAACCAGTCCAATCCCCCTGCCATGGCAGGATCACCTAGATCCAGTCACACAGGAACACATCCAGGCAGGTTTTAAACATCTCCAGAGAAGGAGACTCCACAACCACCCTGGGCAGCCCCTTCCAGGGCTTTGTCACCCTCACTGGGAAGAAGTTCCGTCTCACATTGATGTGGAACCTCCTCTGTTCCAGCTGACACCCACTGCCCCTTGTCCTATCATGGGGTGACACTGAGCAGAGCCTGGCTCCATCCTCCTGACACCCACCCCTCACATATTTGTAGACATTAATGAGGTCACCCCTCAGTCTCCTCTTCTCCAAGCTCAAGAGCCCCAGCTCCCTCAGCCTCTCCTCATCAGGGAGCTGCTCCATCTTTGTGGCTCTGTGCTGGACTCTCCCAAGCTCCTTGTCCTCAGACCCACACATTCTTCTCACTCCCCCTCCCCTTAGCTCCACTCCCCCGCTGATTTTTCGGTCTTGTCTTTCCGAGGCTCTGAAAATAGTCTGATTCTTTCTCCTCTGGTCTGGGCCTATCTTCACCAGCTGGCAAATAGGAAATGTTCGCTGCAGGAAGCCAACGCTCTGCAGAGAATAAACAGATGGAATCAATATAAAGTGACAAGTTAGCCTGTGCTGCTGCGAATCCGGAGCCAAAACTAAGAGCATAACAGCCACGGTGCTTGTTTTGTTCCAATTCATTTGGTACTGAATAGCCCTTCATGGATGCACAGCTGTGTCCTTCCTTCTTGTTCCCCCCCCACAACTTTCTATCTTCTGCTTTGGTGATGACTGTTTCAAAGAAAAAAACTTTAATTAAAGATTTTACACAAAACAGCCCAAAGTAGGATGTGGGGGAAATGAGCGCTGATGTGTTTGTAGCCAGGGAGGGGGATTTTTTTTGGGCTTTATTAGAGCCTTCCTTTGCTTTTTTAGCCAAGCAAAGAGAGTCCCATGTGTGTCTCTCGCTGGTCGTAACGTGCAGATAGATCTTTGCCACCTGAAACCTTCTGTTCAGACCTGACATAGAATCATAGAATCATTAGGGATTGGAAGGGACCTTGAAAGATCATCTAGTCCAGTCCCCCTGCCACAGCAGGACCACCTAGACCAAGTCACACAGTCAGTCAGGGTTAGAAGGGACCACCTGAGCATCTAGTTCCAACTCCCCTGCCACAGGCAGGGACACCCTCCTCTGCTTTGCCCTGGCAGGACATCTGAACACACATCTCTGCATGGCTGTGCTGCCTCAAGAGAAGGAGATGGGCAGGAAGACTGGTGAAGACCGCTGTCAGGCTGGAAATGGAGTGACTGAGGGTCATGCTTCTGAGGTCTTCCCTTGAGTCCTGGGGGCAGTGTGGGGCCCCTCAATTCAAGAAAGAGATGGAGGGGCTGGAGCAGGTCCAGAGGAGCAATGAGGCTGGGGAAGGGACTGGAGGGAAAGGCTGATGAGAAAAGGCTGAGGGAGCTGGGGTTGTTGAGCCTGGAGAAGAGGACACTCAGGGGGGACCTTCTCCCTCTCCCCAACTCCCTAAAGGGAGGTTGTAGTCAAGTGGGGTCCAGGCTCTTCTTCAAGGCAACTGGTGCCAAGATGAGAGGGCAGGACCTGAAGCTGCCAGAGGAGGGTTAGGTTGGATGTCAGGAAGCCCTTCTTCATGGAAAGGGTGATCGCAGCCTGGAATGGACTGCCCAGGGCAGCGGTGGAGTCCCCATCGCTGGAGGTGTTTCAGGACAGCCTGTGTGTCCCTTAATGCCCTGGTCTGGCTGATGTGCTGATGTCAGGTCTGGACGAGCTCAGAGGGCTTCCCCAGCCTCAGCAGTCCTGTGATGCTGTGATCCTTCAGCCCGAGCCTGCTTGCCTCGGGCACACCTCCTCCCCCTGCCAAGGATGCTCTGGACCCCGAGCTCCCGACGCGCGGTCCCCCAGCGATGCTCCGCGGGGCGGGCGGCTCCGAGCGCTCCAGCGCATCCGAGCTCCGGCGCTGCTGCCAGCGAGGGAGCCAGGTGCCGGCGCCGGGGGTTTTCCGCGCTAATTTCCGCATCTTTGACACGTTTCCCCGCCCCGTCCCCAGCTCACTCCTCGCGGCTGTTTTCTTTCTAACGCTGCCGCTGCTGCATCTTTGCTGTTTTTGCTTCCTTGGCAGAAAAGCGCCCCGGCTCCCCCATATGTTGTTTATTAGGGTGACGGTGCAGCTCTGATGAGGGGCAGCAACCACAAGTTTGAACACAGACTCTGCTTCTGGGCATCACGTCGAGGGCAACCTGCTTGTGTATCTCGTGGAAGAAACACCGAGGCTATCCCGGTCCCCTCGCCACACTCGTCCCCCAGCCCGGCCAGCAACGGCGGAGCATCTGCGCCGAGCTCCTCTGCTGCCCTGCGCAGCCAGCTGCCTCTCCGCACCGCGCAAGCCAGCTCCTCACTGCAGTTCTTAGTGTCTGCTTGTCTCAGATCCTTCAAACCTCCTGCAGGTCCATTCAGCTTCGGACAGAAGGTGCTGCTTGTTGCAGAATCACAGAGGGACCTCGAAAGATCATCCAGTCCGATCCCCTAGACCAAGTCACACAGGAACATCTCCAGGTGGGTTTTAAACATCTCCAGAGAAGGAGATGCCACAACCCCTCTGGGCAGCCCCTTCCAGTGTCTCTGTCACCCTCACTGGGAAGAGGTTCCTTCTCTTATTTATGTGGAACCTCCTCTGCACCAGCTGACACCCATTGCCCCTTGTCCTATCACTAGATGCCCCTGAGCAGAGCCTGGCTCCACCCTCCTGACACCCACCCCTCACATATTTATAGACATTAATGAGGTCACCCCTCAGTCTCCTCCTCTCCAAGCTCAGAGGAACCAGCTCCCTCAGCCTCTCCTCAGAAGGGAGGTGCTCCCCTGCCTTCATCTGCTCTTCCTTCACCCAGCACAACTTTCCTATCCTGGCATGCAGAAGGCAGGGGGTTGGGGTGATGGCAATGCATGAAAGCAGCTTTGGGGGACCTCCTCCCCACCTGAGCCGTCGAGGAAGCCCCATAAAGGCGGTGAGAGGGAAGCAACGCGTGACGCAGGTGGACCCGTGGGGGACATCATCGCTGCGGCAAACGCCTTGGCACGGGGTGGTTTGCAGCACCTCCGTGGGCAGCGCAGCGAGCGCCTGGGGGTTCCTCGCGCTGCGGTGCCTGTAGGGAATCTGTTTTCCACGGGTGACCTCGGTGCTTCCGGAGTGGAAGAGAATATTCAAAATATTGATTGTCCTCCCTGTCTCCCAAGAGGTCCCCGAGTGCCTGATGCGTGTAAACGCTGCTGAAAGGCAGGCGCTGCCCGGGCGCGGAGCAGCAGCCAGCTGGCGCCTGCCGGTGACAACAGCGAGCGTCGTGCCAGGGACGCGGTGGCACGGCTGCGGTTGCTGTCACTGCTTCTGGGGAGAGCAAACTGGAGCGTTGGCAGTTGGGAGGGCTGGGTGACAACCGGCTGAATGGGGGACAGCAGGGTGCCCAGGTGGCTCAGAAGGCCAATGGCATCCTGGCTTGGATCAGCAGTAGTGTGGCCAGCAGGACTAGGGGTGCGATTGTACCCCTTTGCTGGCGATTGTCCCCCTTTGCTGGGCACTGTAGAAAGAGATTGAGGGGCTGGAGAGGGTCCAGAGGAGCAACGAGGCTGGAGGGAAAGGCTGATGAGGAGAGGCTGGGGGTGTTGAGCCTGGAGAAGAGGAGACTCAGGGGGGACCTTCCCCCTCAAGGCTGACTTTCAATGCCTCCAGAGATGCTCCTGCTGTGGCAGGGGGATTGGACTGGATGGTCTTTCGAGGTCCCTTCCAATCCCTAATGTTCTGTGATCCCGTGATTCTGAATCGCTCTTCTCAGAAGAGTGGGGAACCCCACGGCTGCACCCCGGCAAGCTAGTCAAAACCAAATCACCCGTCAAGATCTTTGTGCTCACTGTAACCCCAGGGAGACTCTCTGCCTACAGACTTCTCCCACACCCTAACCCTAACACAATATAACAGTGTTTTGGGGGGAAAATGTGAAGCTGACCCCAAACAAATGACAAGGACATCAACTGGTCTCCTCCCTCTTCTCAAACTCCAGAACCCAGCTGGTAAGAAATCTGCCTTTGTGCTTTCTCAACCCTAAAAGATCAGGAGAGGATGGACAAAAGAAGACTTCACAGGTATTGAGCTCCTTGACCCTTTTTCTTCTGGTCTCTCTTTGATTTGGAGGTCAAGGCTTGGTCTGGAGCACTGTACCTCTCACCTCCCCAGTCCTCCCAGTCCTTGAAGGTTATTTTGGGCTTTCCACGGGGCCTCTGCACATTATGTTCACGCTGTGGTTTTGACAGCTTTAAGTGAACAATAATCAGCTCAGAAGCAGATGGGGGACTTGTTGGAAAAAACAGTGGGGGGAGAAAAGCCTCGGGGATGCTCGCTGCGCTCACCAGCCCGGCGCCAGCCAGCGCTTCGGAGGAGCAAACCAGCCTTCCTGCTGCTGCAGAACCGTTGTCGGGATCTGCAGGGCATCAAACTTCAGGGGTTTGCAGGTCCCACAAGCAAACCACGTCCACAGAGCTCCTCAGCAGCAGCCCATGGATTAAAGGAAGAGATGCAGGAAGTCTCATGTTTCCAAGCTGAAGAGCGCCAGCTCCCTCAGCCTCTCCTCATCAGGATGATGATGCTCCCCTCCCTTCATCATCTCTGTGGCTCTGCGCTGGGCTCTCTCCAACAGCTCTATGTCCTTCTGGAACTGAGGGGCCCAGAACTGGACACCAGATTCCAGATGTGGTCTTAGCAGGGCAGAGTAGAGGGGGAGCAGAACCTCTCTTGATCTAATCCCCCTTGGGATGCCGTTGGCCTCTTGAGTACTCATGATTCTCAACATGATCAGATTCAAGTCAAGGTACCACTTCATCTCTATAGTGTGATGAGCACAGCTCAGCTCATCTTGGGGCACTACAGAAGATGATGAGGTAGTAAATGTTCTTCAGCTTCGTCTCAGCAGACAGACTTTAGACCACAGGATGTTTTTCAAAGTAGTTTTTCCTGGACATGACAACTTCATCGCATGCTGAGTAGCTTCCTAGATTTCTGTTTGCTTGTTTTAAATCAAAAATACTGTAGGAATAGATGGTTTTGTAGATTTTGGTTAAATCCAGACCAGGATCTCTCTTCTGGACTCTGCAACCACAAACTGCAAGGAGAAAACTGCCAAAACAGACTTGGTTGGCAACGGTGCTGAGGGCATATGGCCAGTCAAGGGAAAGGGAAGAAGAATTTAACCCTTACACAGCATGTCTGCTCCTGAAGCTTACAACGCCGGGGAAAGCACGCCAGCCACGCCGCATGAGGAGGTCAGTGACTAGATCGTGCATCGTTGCTTCCAGAAGTAGGGAGGGGATTGTCCCCTGTACTCAGCACTGGGGAGGCTGCACCTTGAGGACTGGGTCCAGTTTGGGGCACCTCAGTACAAGGGAGACATCAAGGTGCTGGAGCTAGTGCAGAGGGCAACAAAGCTGGGGAAGGGCCTGGAGAATCAATCTGATGAGGAGGGACTGAGAGAGTTGGGGCTGGTTAGTTTGAGGAAGAGGAGGCTGAGGGGAGACCTCACTGCTCTCTACAACTGTCTGAAAGGACCTTGTAGAGATGTTGGTGCTGGGCTCTTCTCACAGGTCATTAGTGACAGAAGCAGAGGGAAGGGCTTCAAGCTCCAACAGGGGTGGATTAGACTGGACATCAGGAAGAAATTCTTCCAGGAGAGAGTGTTCAGACACTGGAATGGGCTGCCCAGGGTGGTGGTTGAGTCCCCATCCCTGGATGAGTTTAAAAGTCACTCAGATGTGTTGTTGGGAGATCTGGTTTAGGGATGACCTTGTAGAGTAAGGTTGATGGTTAGATTTGATGATCCCAGGGGTGTTTTTCAACCTGATTGATTCTATGATTTTGGGAACTTTTAATACTGTCTGAACTCCTAAGTCTATTTAGGATGTGCTGTTGGGGGATCTCTTTTAGGGGTGAACTTGGAGAGTGGGGTTGATGGTTGGACTCAACGATCTCAGGGGTCTGTTCCAGCCTGAATGATTCTACGATTCGATCACTGCTTAATAATTCCACAGTTCATAGTTTATCTATTGAAGTGTTTAGGAGAATTAAAACCCACCTGGATGTGTTCCTGTGTGACTGGGTCTAGGTGCAGGGGGATTGGACTGGATGATCTTTTGAGGTCCCTTCCAATCCCTAATGATTCTATGACTCTATGAATAAGGTCACCCCCATCAATAATCAATTGAGGGTGGGGTTGCTTTTCCTTTACAAGCACTGATGAGGTGTGAAGAGCTCAGTGCAGACCTTAGAGCAGGAGGTCCTCCAGGAGGACATCACCTGCAGTAACCATGCTGCTCCCTGCATGCAGCGGCTGAATCCGGATTGCGTCTCGTCGGTCGCAACACAGCGCAGCGCGGGCCAGCTCCTGCTTTGTAATGGTAACAACAGCTACTGGGGCTGGCTCTTCTAAATTCCTGTCACTTTTAAGTCTTAGGGTAAATCTTGCTTCTAGGAGTGGGTGCATGAAGGAGAGATTTCTGCCAGGGTGTTCTCTGGCTTTTGAAAGATAAAGTGATGTTTTAGTGATGCTGTGAGAGGGAGCTGGGGGTGTTGAGCCTGGAGAAGAGGAGACTCAGGGGGGACCTTCTCCCTCTCTCCAACTCCCTGAAGTTGTAGTCAAGTGGGTGTCAGGCTCTTCTCCCAGGCATCCAGTGCCAGGATGAGAGGGCAGGGTCTGAAGGTGCCAGGGGAGGGTTAGGTTGGATGTTAGGAAGCCCTTCCTCGTGGGAAGGGTGATCAGCCCTTGGAATGGCCTGTCCAAGGCAGTGGTGGAGTCCCCATCCCTGGAGGTGTTTAAGGACAGCCTGGCTGTGGCCCTCAGTGCCCTGGTCTGGCTGCTGTGGTGATGTCAGGTCCTGGTCTGGTCTGGATGAGCTCAGAGGGCTTCTCCAGCCTCAGTCATCCCGTGGTTCTGCCAGCTGTGTGCTGGTGGTGGTCAGTCTGTGTTTCCAGCTGCAGCAGTGCACAGTGTTCACACTTCCTTAACACAGACGTGTAACTGAGGAGTAAGTAACCTGTGACCACCCCCACGACAAACAAAAACTACTGACCTCTCCCAACTTCGTGGGAGGCAACCTTGGCCAGCGCCTTGACCACCGCCGTGACCGTCTTCGAGCCCCAGCTACAGGTTTTACGACAGACCCTGACCAACGAGAGTTACTGGTGCTTTCAGAGCAGTCGCACTGGTACCAGACAAACAGCTTCTCAGGCACCGCTGAAGGTTCCCCCGCTCCCACGTCCAGGCACTGCCCAGGTCCCTCGTGCCCAACTACATGCTGGTGGGTTGTTTATGCTTTGATTACTCGCGGTGACCTGCGGGTCTTCCAGAGTAACTGCTTCTCATGATTAAGGTTCCTCTCGCGTCGTATTTTGTCTGTTTCTCATTTTAGAGCTTTATTAGAAGGCTTATTTCTTGCTTCTGCTGTCTCTCCCCAGCCCTGCTGGACCACCAGAGCATTTTCTTCAACAATCTGCCATCCCATCATAGAATCATCAGGGACTCGAAGGGAACCTGAAAGATCATCCAGTCCAATCCCCCTGCAACAGCAGGATCACCTAGACCAAGTCGCACTGGAACANCTTCTTCCCGGGGAGGGTGACAGAACCTTGGAAGGGGCTGCCCAGGGGGGTTGTGGAGTCTCCTTCTCTGGAGATGTTTAAGACCCACCTGGATGTGTTGCTGTGACTTGGTCTAGGTGATCCTGCTGTGGCAGGGGGATTGGACTGGCTGATCTTTCAAGGTCCCTCCCAATCCCTGATGATTCTATCATTCCATGATTCTGTGACTCTTTGTATTTATACTGCCAGGAGAGCTCTTGGTAAAAGCTACCTATCCTCCCCAGTGGACCTCATGGTGCACAGAGCTACGCTGAGACACCCTTCTCTCAGACAGACTTTCTCTCTCCCGTACATGGGCTTGTGTGGCCATCCCTCCAGTGGGCAAGCTGGGTGGCCACCTTTGTCATCTCACTCCACTTAAAGGGTTGTTTTCCTGTGTTTCAGAAACAAATGGGCAAACAACAGGCTGGAGAAATTAAAGCCCTCAGTCTGGTTGCCACGAGCCAGAGGAGCAGTGGACATATCTTCAGAGGTACCAGGGGCACTTTGTTATTAGCCTGCGTCGTGCAGACAATCCATCACCACTCCTGTCTAATATAATCACACAACCCCCCTTGGTTCCAGCTCTGCAGTATTTCCCATCTGTCTGTATTTATTTATTTAATAGATATTTTCATCTGTGAGCACAAAGAGGCTTCACGCAGCAATTTATAGGAGAAGCCACCAGCTTCATACATTTGGCCCAGAGGAGTGGGTGATGAGATGGAGAGATGGAAGGTTGGATGAGCTAGGCAGGGTCTGGTGTAGGTGATCCTGCTGTGGCAAGGGGTTGGACTGGACGATCTTTCGAGGTCCCTTCCAATCCCTACTGTTCTGCGCCGCCGTGAGCCGCTTAGGCGTCCTTGAAATCAGCGCTGCTGCTCGGCTGAGCCTGTCAGTGTCCTCAGGGAGGAACTTCATCCAGGCCTCATAAGGGAGGTGCTCCACCTCCATCATCCTCATTGCCCTATGCTGGACTCTCCAGCAGCTCCATGTCCTCCTTGAGCTGAGGGTCCCAGAACTGGACACAACACTCCAGATGTGGTCTCACCAGGGCAGAGTAGAGGGTTTTAGGTCCCTGCTCTCTCCTTAGGCTACAGCAGGTGCCGGGGAAGGCTGGTTTCCAGTGCCTGTGGACTGGCTTCTGAGCACCACCCTCACTGGGAAGGAAGCGTGTTACTTTGATCATCGTCGCCTGAAGACATCTGTCTTATCCATTGTTCTCAAGCCCCCAAATTATTGTAAACTCTTCTTTCATCCAGGTTGTGCTCCAAATACAAGAATATCTCCTCCAACGGAATCTCCTACAAGATGCTCTTCGATAACTTAGACGTCGCCGTTCTTTCCGGTGACTTAAACGCTATCAGCTCACAGACATCAAAGGCAGAAACAACAAAGGGAGAAGGCAAACAGAGCTTTCAAGAAGACACTGGCGTCGCAGATCGTTTTCTATTGGCTCTAAGGAAAAATAGGTAGAGAAAGGAGACTTTTGGTGACACCGAGGACACCTGCTGCTCCTCTAACGGTGAGCACGGTGCCGGGCGGACCTCTCGTGTCACGCCTGTCCTGCCCATGGAGAGTTGCGTCGGGAGAGCAAACACACACGGATCATTCACCAAAGGCTCCAAGATTTGGGTCTGAGCTCGCTCTGCAGGGCCCAGGAGTGGTGTCGTCTAGGAATCGGTTAGGAATCGAGGGTTTGCCTCCTCGGTAGTGTCTGAAAAGCCAACGCGTGACCCCCCCGTAGAATCGGTGCGTCTCATCATTCAGGAAGTGGATTTGGACCTTCTTGGTGGGTTAGGAATCCTGGCACGGATTCATAGAAGAGTTTCAGCTGGAAGAGACCTTCATGATCATCAGGTCCAACCTGTTCCCAGCCCTACCAGCACCACTAAACCCTGTTCCCCAACACAACATCTCAATCCTCTTCAACAGCTCCAGGGATGGAGACTCAACCCTCTCTCTAGGCAGCTGTTCCAGTGCCTGACAACCCCTTCAGCAAAGAAAGTCCTGCTGACATCCAACCTGAACCTCCCCTGGTGCAACTTCAGGCCATTTCCCCTGATCTTTCAAGGTCCCTTCCAATCCTTCATGTCCTGTGATTCTGTGATGACCCTGAGCCCTCTCAGCGTTGTCTGAAATTGTTAGGAGGTCTCCAAATCAAGGGGAAACGCTCCCAGTTCCACGTGGAAAGGGTGATGGCGTTATTCTCATTCCCTGGGAACTCAAGGCATGAGCAGTGCTTGGAGGGGACTATAATTTCAAATACAACTTGCCTACAGCAGAAGAGGTCTCAAGGCTCCCTAGTGGCTCTTAGATCTCTTAACAGGCTTTCAACTCTTTGTGACTCTGTAATTACTGCCTGAAAGCAGTAGCAGATTTCTTGGGGTATGTCAGCAGCTCTCCAGCTCTTCTCCTTCTCTCTTTTTAAAGCTGGGTAGAGTGCTTGCTTTCTGCATAAATTTGGGAGACAGTTCTGGGCAGGTCCTGAAGAACCAGTCTGAACTCGTAGCGATAGATGAAGTTGCACAGGAACATCTCCAGGTGGGTTTTAAACGTCTCCAGAGAAGGAGACACCACAACCCCACTGGGCAGCCCCTTCCAGGGCTCTGGCACCCTCACTGGGAAGAAGTTCCTTCTCAGACTGATGTGGAACCTCCTCTGTTCCAGCTGACACCCACTGCCCCTTGTCCTATCATTAGGTGCCCCTAAGCCCCTGGTTCCATCCTCCTGACCCCCACCCTTCACATATTTATCAACATTCATGGGGTCACCCCTCAGTCTCCTTTTCTCCAAGCTCAAGAGCCCCAGCTCCCTCAGCTCTCCTCATAAGGGAGGTGCTCCACCTCCTTCATCATCCTCATTGCCCTACTTCAAGAGAGAGATTGAAGGGCTGGAGCAGGTCCAGAGCAGCAATGAGGCTGGAGAAGGGGCTGGAAGGAAAGGCTGATGAGGAGAGGCTGAGGGAGCTGGGGCAC
>VXBP01009763.1:114503-188197 GCA_013400115.1 Rhinopomastus cyanomelas
GAGCCACAAGGATGATGGAGGGAGGGGAACATCTCCCTGATGAGGAGAGGCTGAGGGAGCTGGGGCTCTTGAGCTTTGAAAAAAGGAGCCTGAGGGGTGACCCCATTAATGTCAATAAATATTTGAGGGGTGGGTATCAGGAGGATGGAGCCAGGCTCTGCTCAGGGGCACCCAATGATAGGACAAGGGGCAGTGGGTGCGAGCTGGAACACGGGAGGTTCCACATCAATGTCAGAAGGAACTTCTTCCCAGTGAGGGTGACAGAGCCCTGGAAGGGGCTGCCCAGGGAGGTTGTGGAGTCTCCTTCTCTGGAGACATTTAAAACCCACCTGGACCTGTTCCTGTGTGACTTGGTCTAGGGGATCCTGCTGTGTCAGGGGGGTTGGACCAGATGATCTTTTGAGGTCCCTTCCAATCCCTAATGTTCTGTGATCCTGTTAGTAGAACAAATTCTGGGTATCATCTTTCCTTTCATTCTCAAAAATCACCTATCTTGTGTCTACAACAGAGGCAGAAGAACATCTCCACCCAAGACAGGATAAAAAGTGCTGCTCAGGGAGCCTGAGTCATTAAAAGCCATCAGCCCAGGTGTTGCTGGCCCCTTACCAGAACAACCACAGCTCCTTCAGGACCTGAAGGCTTTCAGATGTTGATCTTTCAAGGTCCCTTCCAATCCCTAACGTTCTGCGATCCTGTGAAAGTTGAGACCCAAGGTTTAGATGGCAGGGGTGTTCCCCCTACCCTTCAGCTGCTCTGAGGACACTGCTCTGGGGTGAGCAGGGAGGGTCTCCTTCTCCATCCCTTCACTCCAGACATCTGCCTGGACCCCTGCATCTGCTGCTTCCCCACTCCCACCGAGCTGCCAGGAGCCACTCGTCAGGCTTCTCGGAGGGAGGTGTCTGGGTGGAGAGAGGGCTAGTGATGCTGTGATTCCTGGGTTTGATTCCTGCACCAACCATGAGGCTCTTACCTGCTCCCCTACTCAACACATACAAGAAGTTCCAGGTCCTCTAACAGAAGCGTGTTAGAAGCACCTGTGAGCACAGCAGCGAGAGACTGGGAGCTGGTAGCCATGGCTTGTTGCCTGAAGATGGGCCTAAGGCATCTATTCACAGAACCACAGAGTGGTTGAGGTTGGAGAAGCCCTCTGAGCTCATGCAGCCCAGCCCAGGACCTGACACCACCACAGCAGCCAGACCAGGGCACTAAGGGTTGCAGCCAGGCTGTCCTTCAACACCTCCAGGGACAGAGACTCCACCACTGCCCTGGGACAGTCCAGGCTCTGATCATCTTTTTTTACCCTCAGCTCACTTGATAACATGGTCTGGTGCTACAGAAAGACTTCCATCCCAGTGCTGCCTTCTGGACAAGGGGATATGGACTCGAGCTGCATCAGGGGAGGTTCAGAGTGGATCTCAGCAAGAAGCTCTTTCCTGAGAGAGCGGCTGGGCGCTGGACCAGGCTGCCCAGGGAGCTGGTGGAGTCCCCACCCCTGCCAGAGGATTTTTCATTAACTCGACTATCAAACCCAACCACTCCAAAGATATTAAAGAACAATCTCCCCGCTGCTCGAACAAATCAAATCCTGCTGGTTTCTTTAGTGACTTCTCGAAGGCAGGGGTGGTGCTTCCCAACTGTTCACCCAACCTCATAAAGACAAGACAAACGAGGACTGAATCTCAGCTGCTGGCATTTGGAACTAATTGAGGGAGTTTTTGATATTAAAGCAGCCCACTGCTGCGTGGAAAGAGGTCCTGCTAGAAGGGGGGTTCTCTCCAAAAACACACTGCTCCCCCAGATCATTCAGCAGTGTTTTAACGCTGTGCGCTTGCTTCTCTCCACTGAAGGCAGTGGGTGTGAGCTGGAACAGAGGAGGTTCCACATCTGTCTGAGAAGGACCTTCTTCCCAGTGAGGGTGACAGAGACGCTGGAAGGGGCTTCCAGGGGGGTTGTGGAGTCTCCACCTCTGGAGATGTTTAAAACCCACCTGGACATGTTCCTGTGTGACTTGGTCTAGGGGATCCTGCTGCATCGGGGAGATTGGATTTGATGATCTTTCAAGGTCACTTCCAATCTCTAATGTTCTGTGATGCTGTGGAGGGTGGAATGAGCTCACTGAGGGAGGCTGAAGTCATTAGCAACCTTCTAGCCTCATAGGAGGCTCATGTCACTGCCAGGTCACCCACCCAGCAGACCCCTCTTTGCTTCCCCACACGTACATTCAACTTTCACACCTTGGTGTGCTCCTCAGCAAAGCAGCCACTCGCACACAGCGGCGGTCACAGGGGCTGGTCAGCCCATCAGCCCAGCTTGCCACGACCAAATGACACATTACACAGTTCAGAAGCCCTTTTCCAGTGAGAAAACATCACAAAGAAAACACAGAATAGAATCATAGGATGTTCTAGGCTGGAAGGGACCTCCACAGGTCATCTAGTCCAACCTCCCTACACTGGAACAACTCTGCCTAGGTCAGGTTGCTCAGAGCCTCATCAAGCCTGACCTTCAGTGACTCCAGGGATGGGGTCCCCACCACCTCCCCAGGCAGCCCGATCCAGCCATCAACCACCCTCACAGTGAACAACTTGTTTCCAAGATCCAGCCTAGACCTCTCCTTTCCCATCTTGAACCCACTGCTCCTTGTCCTGTCTGTACAAACCCTCTTGAAAAGACCTTCACATCCTACCTTCATCCTCAGGTACTGGAAGATCAAAAGCAGGTTCCCCTGGATCCTTCTCCAGGCTGAGCAGCCCCAACTCTCTCCACCTGTCCTCACACGACAGATGCTCCCTTCCCCTGACCACTTTAGTGGCCCTGCTGTGGACACCCTCCAGAGGAGCCACCAGCACAGGAAGAAGCCCCCAAGAGCCATAGCCTAGTCAGCAAGACTAGCTCACTACCAGCACTACAGCCCCCCACCACTGGAAAAGCTCCCACCAGCCAAGCATCACCAGTCTTCCAGGCAGACCAGGCGCAGAAGACCCCCCACCACACAGAAGCTGAACAGCCCGCAGCGATGAGAGAAGGGACACTGCCTGCCACCAGACCTGCTCCCTCTTCCNCACCAGTCTTCCAGGCAGACCAGGCACAGCAGAAGACCCCCCACCACACAGAAGCTGAACAGCACACAGCAATGAGAGAAGGGACACTGCCTGCCACCAGACCTGCTCCCTCTTCCTTCCTCCTCTGAGGCTCTTCTGGCTGTGAAGCCCCTATAAATAGGAGCCCTGAGCAGGACCATGTGCTGCCCGTTAGCACAGGCTCAAGCCCAGCTGAGCCACTGGCTTCTTCAAATCCCCAGCCCTGCTACTGTCAAGAGGTGCTCCACCTCCTTCATCACCCTCGTTGCCCTACGCTGGACTCCCTCCAGCAGCTCCATGTCCTTCTGGAACTGAGGGCCCCACAACTGGACACAACACCCCACATGTGGTCTCACCAGGACAGAGTAGAGGGGGAGAAGAACCTCCCTTGATCTGCTAACCACCCTGCTTCTTCATCTACTAACCAACTCTCTTCTGATCTACCACAGGATGCTGTTGGCCTTCTTGGCCACAAAGGCAAGTTGCTGGCTCATGGTCATTCTGCTGGCCACCAGGACCCCCAAGTCCGTTTCTCCTACACTGCTCTCCAACAGGTCATTGCCCACCCTGTACCTGGGGTTGTTCCTGCCCAGATGCCAGACCCTCCACTGCCCTTGTTATAGGTCATTGAATGTCTCCCTGCCCAGCTCTCCAGCCCGTCCAGGTCCCACTCTGCAGGGGTGTCAGCTGGGGTGTCTCTGCAGCCAGGTCTTCAAAGCAGGAGCAGGTAGAGCTGCTGGATCCAGAGTGGGAGCGGCAGGAGGTCTTTGCCGGAGGAACAATGCGGCTCCCTCCGTGCACCGTGCAGAATCCCAGCCTTGTGAACTAGAATAGATGCTGAAACTGTTCTAATTAACATTTTTAATTTGCATTTTAATTGCCTGCCGGGGTGTGAAATGACATGTCTGGGTGAAGGAGGGGTTTCTTGGTTTCAGTAGTTTGCACTGTCTCAGCGAGGCGCTGGGGGAGGAAACTGCTGGCCACTGTGCTGACGGTTGGTGGAGGGAGGGGATTCTCCCCCTCTGCTCTGCACTGGTGAGACCCCACCTGGAGTCCTGGGTCCAGTTCTGGAGTCCCCAACAGAAGGACAGAGAGCTCCTGGAAGGTGTCCAGAGGAGAGCAACTCCAACGATCAGAGGGCTGGAGCACCTCCCCTCTGAGGACAGGCTGAGCAAGGTGGGGTTGTTCAGCCTGGGGAAGAGGAGGCTCCCAGGTGACCTCCAGCAGCTTTCCCATCTCTGAAGGAAGAGGGCTACAAGAAAGCTGGGGGAGGGCTTTTGATACAGGTGGTAGCCAGAGTACAAGGGGGAAGGGTTCCAGACTTGAAGAGGAGAGATTGAGGTTGGACATGAGGAGCAAATTCTTTCCTGTGAGGGCTCTGAGATGCTGGAACAGGTTGCCCAAGGCAGTTGTGGCTGCTCCATCCCTGGCAGTGTAGAAGGGCAGGTTGTCTGGGGCCCTGAGTGACCTGCTCTAGTGAAGGTGTCGCTGCCTGTGCAGGGGGTTGGGACTGGATGATCTTTCAGGTCCCTTCCAGCTCTAACCTTTGATTCTGTGGTTTCTGAAGAGCTAGAATTTTCAAGCAACTGTCTTTGCTGTGTGCAGAGGCGGTGGCCAGGTGGTGGTGGGACGTCACAGCGCTGCTGAGGACCAGGTTCCTCAAAGCCTAGCAGTCCTTAAACAGCAGGTCGAAGAGCAGTTACCGCACTTCTCGAAACACAACTTTGAGAAGTTGGCTGAAGAGCTTTAAAGCTGCTCATTATGAGTGTGGAGACGTGAGAGCAGTCTCAGTGGTCCAGAGCAAGCTGAAAGGGAGCCAACATTCTTCAGAGAGGTTTTTAACAAGGGAGAGAAGAGAGAATGTCAGCCTAGGTCTAGGTGATCCTGCTCTGGCAGGGGAACTGGACTAGATGATCTCCTGAGGTCCCTTCCAACCCCTAATGTTCTCTGATTCTCTGAAACCTAGGGGTATCAGACATAGGGGTATCCACCAGGGAGGTGGTGGAGTCCCCATCCCTGGAGCTGTTTAAAAACCAAGTAGCTAGAACACTTGGGACCATGGTCTAGGGTTTAGGAAGCCCTTGGGCTGAGGGCTGGATTGATGACCCTGGAGGTCCTTTCCAGCCAGGATGATTCTGTGATTCTACGCTTGGGCTGGAAGGGAGGTCCTCTTTGAGCAGCACTGCCTCTCGCTGACTCCTGAAGGACACAGCAAAAAAGGAGCATTTCCAAGAGGGAAAAGGAAGAGGGTTAGAATCACTCTGTCTGGAACTGGAGTGAGAGAGACTTGAGAGAAAGGGACGGGAACGCACCTGGAGGAGAAGCACAGAGGCAGCTCTGGCTGCCCAGCAGGGAGCAATAACAGAGGGTTTTAAGAGCATCTCATACAAACCAGAAGAAATGGGAGGAGGGGGTAAAGATCTCCATGGGCAGAAGATGCCAGAAATTGCTTTCTAGGGTACAGCGTGTTCCTGTCTCCTCCGTAGCAGTGGCTCGTGGCAGCAGGCGCTGACTAGACACGTCTTACCCCGTCTAGCTCCCTCCTGCAGCAAAGCCAGAGCACCTCCCCACCCACTCTGTCCCTGTGCACCACCCACAAGTGGGTTTCCACCATCCTACCCCATAGCCACCAATGCTCCCACCACCAGCCTTGCTCTCTGCGGCAACGTCTTTGAAGATCATGATGGTTTGAGAGCCTCTGGCTACCAAACGGCGTCATCCGAAAGGCTAAAACCAGTTCCCAAGGTTGGGGTGTAGCTGCAGCGAGTGGGGGCTGCCTGGGAAGGGGAAGCTCATCTTGCTTGTTCCTTGTAGCTAGGGAACATCTCGCATCCCCAGCCAACGCGACTGGAGAGGTAAAAATAACGTTCTCTATTTCATTTGGCGTTGGCACGCGGGGCCGGCTCCCCGATGCATCATCAGGATGGACTGAGATCCATCTTGGCCACCGCTCGGGCACGCAGGCTGTTTCGCTTCGGTGGCTTGAGGCTGTAGGGCGGACAGTTGGACTCGATGATCTCAAAGGTCCTTTCCAGCCTGGATGGGTTTGTGACTCTAAGGCTCTGCGACTCGGCCTGGTGTCAGTGACACACTGCAGCAGACCCCTTGTCCTAGCACTGGGTGCCCCTGAGCAGGGCCTGGCTCCATCCTCCTGACACCCACCCTTTCCATGTTCATCAGCATGAACGGGGTCACCCCTCCAAGCTCCACAAGCCCATGCCTAGACTGTGCCGACAAAGTTACAGCCACCCACCGTTCCTCTCTCCCTCTGTGAAGTGCAAAGTGAACTCTGCACAAGCCATCCTTCTCCCAAGCCTCACTTGTTCCCAAAGGGTGGCATCCAGTTCCTACCAGCGTCACAGGCCCATGGCACTGGCTTGTCCCTGCTCCCAGGTGCACAGGACGCACTTCCCCACCAAAAGGCATCATCTCCAGGCAGCAGGGACAGCTTCCCCAGCTTTGCAACCCTGACTTCCAGCTGGCTACCTTCTGCACATGTGGTGGCCAAGGATGGCAGAGCAGGGCACCTCCTGCACTTGCCCTCGTTTCCTCTGCCAGCTGACACCCCTGATGCTCCACAACCCTTCCTGTAGAATCACAGAAACACAGAATGACTGAGGCTGGAGAAGCCCTCTGAGCTCATCCAGACCAGAACAGGACCTCACATCACCACAGCAGCCAGACCAGGGCTCTTAAGGGTCACAGCCAGGCTGGCCTGGAACACCTCCAGGGATGGGGACTCCACCACTGCCCTGGGCAGTCCAGTCCAGGCTCTGATCACCCTTTCCATGAGGAAGGGCTTCCTGACATCCAACCTAAACCTTCCCTGGTGCAGCTTCAGGTCCTGCCCTCTCATCCGGGTTGCCTGTGAGAAGAGCCTGACTCCCACCTGACTACAGCCTCCCTTCAGGGAGTTGGAGAGGGAGAAGGTCCCCTGAGGCTCCCCTTCTCCAGGCTAAACACCCCAGTCTCCCTCAGCCTCTCCTCAGCAGACCTTCCCTCCAGTCCCTTCCCAAACCTCGTTGTTCCTCTGGACCTGCTCCAGCCCCTCAATCTATTTCTTGAAGTGATGGGCCCACAACTGCCACCAGTATTTGAGGAGAAGCCTCCCCAGTGCCCAACACGGGGAGAATTCCATCCCTAGTCCAGCTGGTCACACTCTTGCTGATCCAAGCTAGGATGCCATTGGCCTTCTGGGCCACCTGGACACCCTGCTGGCTCCTGTTCAGCCAGCTGTCACCCAGCACTGCCAGGTCCCTCTCTGCCAGGCTGCCCTCCAGCCACTCATCCCCCAGTCTGGAGCTGCAGGAGGTTCTTGTGGCCAAATGTAGGACCCTGCCCAACCTGATCCTGTTGGCCTCTGCCCACGGACCCAACCTTCAGCACCCCACAGGCCCAGGACCCGACGTCCCACAGGTCTGCCATCCCACCCGCGGAGAAGACAGGCAGCACCTTCCCTCGGGAGGGGAGCACAGCAGGAGGACAGAAAGAGGCCGCCTCTTCCGTGGGTGGTTTTTGAAGACTTTATTTGTCTACCATGCTCGACCAAAAATTACGACGACAACCAAGTGATGCCAAAATGATTAAATAATCTCCAAGCTTTCATACCTCAAAGTACTTGAAATGCTATTTTGACGTAACAGCCGCGTCCGACTCCTTCCCACATAAAAATACTCAGTATTCTGCAGAGACCTTAGGAAAAAGCAGTTCCAAGAGAACATCTGTGGCCAGAAATGCTGCCGAGGCTAACGGAAGGACCTCTGGCCCACAGGCGAACCGCGTAGTCTTCTAAGTGCCACGGGCTAATGTAAACGTCTCGGCCGCGGTCCACCCCCCGAGTCAGCTACCGGGCTCCACGTCGCTGCTCCCAGCAGCAGGTGGAAGAGCTGCAGCCCACGGGAGGCCGGTGAAGGGCAGCGGTTCTGGCCCCCTGCTCAGAGCTGAGGCTGCCATCGCCTGGTTTGGCTACAGGGATCTACATCCACGCATCAGGCGCCGAGTGACACGGGCTGTCGGACGCGTGGGCGCGGCTGGGGGCCACGCACACACCCTGGGTGGCTCCTGCAATGGTCTGGCCCACACAGAGGAGACAGCAGAGAAGCTACCAAGGCGTACGGACCCCTCTGAGAGCATGGAGGTGTCTGCTGGCTCAGAGCAGGAGCTCGTTTCTCATCGGGCTCATGTGAAGCCCTTTGGGCTGTGGGGGGGTTTGTAAACAACCATCAAGCTTCTGCCTACGATGGGACTGCAACTGCAGCAGCTCTGACAACTCTGTGAAGGTGCACGAGAGCCACACAGGGCGGTACTGCGGCAGCAGGCCATGGCAACCAGCTCCTGGCCGCTCCCCTGCTTGGCATCACAGCAAGATTTCAGCTCCATCCATGATTTGGGCCTCTCTCAGCAGGGTCCATGAGCAGGCAAAGAGCAGTGAGAGGCTCCGTGACACTGCTTCACAGAACATTAGGGGCTGGAAGGGATCTTGAAAGTTCATCCAGTCCAATCCCCCTGACAGAGCAGGATCCCCGAGATCCAGTCGCACAGGAACATGGCCAGGTGGGTTTTAAACATTTACAGAGGAGAGTCCACAAACCCCTGGGCAGGCCCTTCCAGGGCTCTGTCACCTTCACTGCTTGGAAGAAGTTCCTTCTCATGTTGATGTGGAACCTCCTCTGCTCCAGCTCACACCCACTGCCCCTTGTCCTGTCACTAGATGCCCCTGAGCAGAGCCTGGCTCCATCCTCCTGACACCCACTCTTCACATATTCATCAACATTCATGGGGTCACCCCTCAGTCTCCTTTTTTCCCAGCTGAAGAGCCCCAGCTCCCTCAGCCTCCCCTCATCAGCGAGATGCTCCCCTCCACCACCTCTGTGGCTCTGCGCTGGGCTCTCTGAAACACCTCCATGTACTATGTGCTAGTGATGCGTACCAGCAGCTCCTAATGCTGCTACCTGGCTACTCAAAAGTTAAGCCCACACTCCACTTTGGGATGCCCCTTTCCCTTGGACACCCATAATATTCACCAGTGACATTTAATCACTTCTGCCCGGGTCCAAAATCAAAGCAGTAACCTCATAAGTGAAGAGGGGAGACTGAGGTTGGCCATGAGGAACAAGTTCTTTGCTGTGAGGGTGGGGAGATGCTGGAACAGGTTGCCCAAGGCAGCTGTGGCTGCCCCATCCCTGGCAGTGTTGAAGGCCAGGCTGGCTGGGGCCCTGAGTAACCTGCTCTAGTGAAAATGTCTCTGGCCTCTGCAGGGGGTTGGGACTGGATGATCTTTAAGGTCCCTTCCAACCCTGGCCATTCCATGGTTCTATGATAACTGGCTGCATGTTCCATTAATGGATTTTAAAAATGGGTTTTGTTTGAAGTATCACTGCTGAACATGGGGTGTCAGCTGGGATAGACAAGGTTCCACATCAATCTGAGAAGAAACTTCTCTGTGAGGGTGCCAGAGCCCTGGAAGGGGCTGCCCAGGGGGGTTGTGGAGTCTCCTTCACTGGAGACATTTCAAACCCACCTGGATGTGCTCCTGTGTGACTGGGTCTGGGTGATCCTTCTGTGGCAGGGGGACTGGACTGGATGATCTTTCGAGGTCCCTTCCAATCCCTAATGCTCTGTGATGGGGTGGAGGTTTCTGGGGGGCTTTGTACAACCCCACGTCCCTTGACACAGGTTTGAGGGGACTGTTCTTTTGTTTTTTAAGGGAGATGCCATCGTTTTTCCTTCCCACAGGCGAGGCCAGGTTAGATTCCTGAGTTGATGCTGCACTCCCCGCAGTCTCCCTTCCTGAACGCCGAGCTGTCTACAGCACGCCGGCAACAGGCACCGCTTCCCTCGCCATCTGTAGCGCCAGATGTGGCCCAGCTTCACTTCAGTGCCGTGAATTAGGGCCTCTATTGCACTGGTTGTCAAAAGATGCAGAAGACTCAGACCGGGAGGACTTGAAAGAAGACTGGCGGTGGCGCACGGAAGCCCTTCCTCACAGGAAGGCTGATCAGAGCCTGGACTGGACTGCCCAGGGCAGTGGGGGAGTCCTCATCCCTGGAGGTGTTGAAGGACAGCCTGGCTGTGACCCTCAGTGCCCTGGTCTGGCCAGTGGGTTGATGTCAGGCTGGGCTGGATGCGGTCTGAGGGCTTCTCCAGCCTCAGTCACACTGTGACTCTGTAACAGCTTTCCTCCCACGACTGGTCATTTGTGCCCCATCATCAGCCATGTGAATTCAGGGAAAACACCTTCACCATCATTTTTCTTTGAGCAAGAGGTCACTGGCAAACATCTGGAATGAAGAACTCCTAGGCTAAACACTGAGGCTGAAGCTGCAAACTTCCTTCAAGAAACACTCCTTCGAAAGACACTGCTCTTGGAAGAGAAGTCCAATGTAACGGAGGGTATATACACAAGTCCCTACTCGAGAGCGATACCAGCATACGTACACGTGTATGTGTATATATAGGTGGGATGCCTTCACGTCTCTAGCTTCACAAATATTTTAATGATGAAATGTTTAAAGTCTTGAATCCGTTTCCGGCACCGAAACGTCTTCGTTCCTCATCCACTTTTGCCACTAAAATCTAGCAGGGAAATAAAAAGGAGGTGGTGTGGTTTCTTGACTCTGTGTTGAATGGTTCCCTCTTGGGGTTTCTTGGCCAGGAATAGAAAGTTGCTAATGTGTGGGATAGAACTTGAGCTCCTCGTTCTAATCATGTGTTCCTGGGAGTGGGCAAGTCAATAACTATAGGTGGGTTCAGCGGCTGGTAATTCACAGTGCACACAGAGGCATTCACGTAGGTGGTCGTTCCATCAGCCATGACCCCGTAACCTACGAAGAAAGAAAAACTCAGGTTACCCTCATTGTTCTTCTCATGTAATTATTGACCTTTATCACTGGAAGAGTCATGGAATCATAGAATCATTAGGGATTGGAAGGGACCTCCAAAGATCCCCCTGCCACAGCAGGATCACTTCACTGGAGAAGTTATGGAATCAGGAGTTATGGAGTCACAGAATCACACAACATTAGGGACTGGAAGGGACCTCCAAAGATCATCTAGCCCAATCCCTCTGCCAGAGCAGGATCACCTAGACCAAGTCACACAGGAACATGGCCAGGTGGGTTTGAAACATCTACAGAGAAGGAGATTCCACAACCCCTCTGGGTCATTATGGACTTGGACTCTGCGGTACATTAAGGGCCTGGGGAATAGAAGTTCTGAGGAGAGATGGAGAGAGCTGGGGCTGTTTAGTCTGAGGAAGAGGAGGCTGAGAGGAGACCTCATCGCTCTCTACGACTATCTGAAAGAACATTTAAGGCCAGGCTGGATGGGGCTCTGGCCAGCCTGGTCTAGGGTGCGGTGTCCCTGCCTGTGCTGGGGGGGTTGGAAGGGTTCCTTCCTACCCTGAGTGATTCTGATTCCATGGCTTCTCCAGTGAGGTGAGCCTGCTCTGGCAGGGGGATTGGACTGGATGATCTTTTGGGGTCCCTTCCAATCCCTGATGATTCTATGACCATTGTAGAGATGCTGGTGCTGGTCTCTTCTCACAGTTAATCCGTGACAGAACCAGAGGGAAGTGCTTCAAGCTCCAACAGGGGAGTTCAGACTAGACATCAGCAAGAAATTCTTCCCAGAGACAGCAGTCAGACACAGGACTGGTCTGCCCAGGGTTGTGGTTGAGTCCCCATCCCTGGATGGGTTTAAAAGTCGCTTACACGTGGTGTTGGGGGATCTGGTTTAGGGGTGACCTTGTACAGGAGGGTTGCTGGTTGGACTCGATGCCCCCAATAGTCTTTTCCAACCTCAGTGATTCTATGATTCTGTGACTATGATGAACAGGAAGAAAACACATCCACAGTCAGAAACAGATGATTTAGGGGAATCTCCTGGTAGGAAGCACTTAGACGAGGATTCAATCTCCCCACTAATGAAGTTAACAGCTAAATACCTTCACTACTACAAACACAGACTCCCAGCTACTCAAATCCTAAGTACCTAAGATCCTACAGGGTTTCTGGTTGCAATTTCATGTCTTACAAAAACACTGCTAATTTCAGAATTTATAAAGACACGGTAGCCAAATTCCTTTCCTTTTTGTTCCTTCCAATACCCGGAATAATGCAGGGCCTCCTGGCCTCCCCATGGAAATCACACTCTGTAATTAGGGACTAGGGAGGGAAGAAAACTCTGTCAGGTTCCTGTCACAGCCGTTTCTTTACATCACTTGTTTCCACAGAACAATTGTTCTGTGGAAAAAACAAACTGCACAGAGGACAGGCAGTGCTGCTGCTGGGACTTGCTGTCTCCTCAGCTACACACGTGGAGAGAACAAGCTCAGCTTGCTAATACCTTCCTGTGCCTGGAAGATGTTTTCACTGGTGCAGCTACCTTGGCCATGACATCAGCCAAGGGCCAAGGCAGGACTCTACCTGGAATCCCTGCCATGCTGCTGCTCCCTTCCACAGGCCAGTCAGCAGCAAGCTGGGTAGAGCTGGGCTTTTTGGCAGTGATGGATCACTGAGCCAGCAGGGTGCTCAGGTGACCCAGAAGGCCAGTGGTATCGTGGCTTGGATTAGCAATAGTGTGGCCAGCAGGACTAGGGATGGAATTCTCCCCATGTACTGGGCACTGGGGGCAGTTCTGGACCACTCACTTCAAGACATTGAGGGGCTGGAGTGTGTCCAGAGGAGCAACCAGGCTGGGGAAGGGACTGGAGGGAAAGTCTGATAAGTAAAGGCTGAGGGAGCTGGAGGTGTTTAGCCTGGAGAGGAGGAGACTCGGGAGGACCTTCTCCCTCTCTCCAGCTCCCTCAAGGGAGGTTCTAATCAGGTGGGGGTCGGGCTCTTCTCCCAGGCGACCAGTGCTAGGATGAGAGGGCAGGGCCTGGAGCTGCCAGGGGAGGGTTAGGTTGGATGTTAGGAAGCCCTTCCTCATGGACAGGGTGATCAGAGCCTGGACTGGCCTGCCCAGGGCAGTGGTGGAGCCCTCATCCCTGGAGGTGTTTAAGGACAGCCTGGCTGTAGCCCTTAATGCCCTGGTCTTACTGCTGTGGTGATGTTAGGTCCTGGGCTGGTCTGGGTGAGCTCAGAGGGCTTTTCCAGCCTCCATAATCCTGTGATTCTCTAACAGGGAGGAAACATATCTTCTAAGGATGTCTTCCTCCTGGATGTTTAGTAAATGACTGCTGCAGATGTAGCTATGCTCAGTCAGGGGAAGAATTCATCTGTTCAAATCATGCATTCTGTCTACAAGAGCAGCCTCACTTGCACAGGCTGTCTGCAGTGGGAATCCTCCTCTGCAGAGGTTTAGCATCCCACTGCAGAATGGCTAAGCAGTTCCCCCTTTATTTTCTCTAAATTATGATAGCCAACAAGAGGAGCACCTTGTTTATGCGTCGTAACACCTACTGCACTAGCAAGAGTTAACATTCTGTAGAGATGCCACTCTTTTCCCTTAAGAGACACATTTGGGCTTGGTCCTAGCAGATGTGACTTTGTTTGCTTGCCTGAAGATTCATGGCTTGCTGCTTGCAACCCTCACTTGGATTACCATTTCTGAACAGACAGGGAGCTTGAACTGCATTCAACAGCTCTTTTGTTTGGGGGCTTGACTCCTCTCCCAGGCAACTAGAGCCAGGATGAGAGGGCAGGGCCTGAAGCTGCCAGGGGAGGGTTAGGTTGGATGACAAGAAGCCCTTCCTCACAGAAAGGGTGATCAGACACTGGAATGGACTGCCCAGAGCAGCAGTGGAGTCCTCATCCCTGGAGCTGTTTAAGGACAGACTAGATGTACCACTTAGTGCCCTGGTCTGGCTGATGATCCCCTTGAAGATGGGAGATTGAGGTTGGACATGAGGAACAAATTCTTTCCTGTGAGGGTGCTCAGACACTGGAATAGGTTGCCCAAGGCAGTGGTGGCTGCCCCATCCCTGGAAGTGTTAAGGGCCAGGTTGGCTGGGGCCTTGAACAATCTGCTCTAGTGAAGGTGCCTCTACCTGTGCAGGGGTTTGGAGCTGGATGATCTTGAAGGTTCCTTCCAACCCTGACCACTCTACGATTCTATGTGGTGATGTCAGGCCACAGGCTGGCCATGATGATCTCAGAGGTCTTTTCCAGCCTCAATAATCTTGTGATTCTGTGAATCTCACAGACTGCTCTAACAGCAAAGCACCAGGAAACAAGAACTGCCCATGAGATGTCTACTTTGGTTTATCTGGGCCATTACCTAGGCACTAACAGGTCACTGCAGATGAGACACATGAGGAGAATGGGCTTAATCCCCAAGTTGCAAAATAATGAAGGTCTTCTCCATCCATTTTACACTAGAGCACCTCTGAGCAATTTCACTTCTAACTCAGCATAGTGAAAGCACCCACCAGCAAGTCAGTGGGAGTTCTTGGGAAGGCTAAAGGCTCTCCACAAAACCCAAGGTGCCTGAACACCAGCTCATCCCTTTGTTTCACCACACATGCAGCTAAACAGGTATCTGGGTTCCAGAAGCACTTGGCAACCTCTGTGTTCACGGCTTCTAAATGTACGTTGAAAGAAACACGCTGTACCTTCGTGGATATGTCCAAACACATGAAGCCTCGGCTGTATTCGTCTCTGGACTGTGTTCAGCAGCTCAACACATCCTACCCGTTGCATTTTCTTCGGAACCCAGTCTAGAAAACCTGTGGAAGAGAAAGCAAAGCTTTAGAAGCAAACAGGTGGCCTGCAAAGACGCGCCGCCGACACTTCAGGTCTCTTCTCAAGCACACACAGCACTGCCGTGTGAAAACACAGCATCTGCCTTGGTGAGGAGGAGGAGAAGGAAGGAACTTGAGACAAAACATGGCAAGGAAGAGGTCTGTGTCCAGTCTTGCCAGCTGTTTTTCAAGGGAAAATCACTGCAATTAAACCTCTTCAATGTTTGCATTACTGTTCCTGGGAAAACTCCAGCTTGGAGAGCAGAAGGTTACGAGGGGACTTAATCCCTCACTATAAATCCAGGAGAGCTGGGTGTCAGGAAGGAACAGACAATCTCTTTTCACTTGCACCCTGTAACAGGACAAGGAGCAGTGACTGTCAGCTGGACAACACAAAGTTCCACCTCAACATGAGGAAGAACTTCTCTACCGTAAGGGTGACAGAGCACTGGAAGGGGCTGCCCAGGGAGGTTGTGGAGTCTCCTTCACCAGGGATGTTTAAGACGCACCTGGATGTGTTCCTGTGTTTCATGATGTTGTTTTGCTTTTATCATCAGGCTAGATGATAGACTAGATGATGGACTAGATGATCGTTCAAGGTCCCTTCCAAACCCTAATGATTCCAAACGCTATTCTGTGACCACCCAGACCGAGTCACACAGGAACATTTGGTAACTGATTTCACTGGTCACTCTTGGCAGCCCACAAAGGTGGGCAAGAAGCCCTAAGTATTTCAGATGTTGCAGTGAGGCCAGCAGTTCCTCTTGAATCCAGTCACAGAAAACACGTTACAACTGCGTCCAGTTCTGGGCTCCCCAAGTCAAGAGGGAGAGAGAATTAATGGAGAGAGCTCAGCGCAGGGCTACGGGGATGACTGGGGGTCTGGAACAGCCACCTCATGAAGAGAGAGTGAGAACATGGGGACTTTCTAGTTTGGATAAAGAAGGCTTCACAGGGATTTAATCTCTGTCTGTAAATCCATGAGGGCTGGAGGCCAAGCAGAAAGGGATCCTCGATGTTCTGTGGCATCAGACAGGACAAGGGCTGATGGACACCAGCTGGAACACGGGGGGTTTCATCTGAACTGAAGAAAAACTTCTTTCCAGTCAGGGTTATAAATTATTGGAAGGGGCTGCCCCGGGAGGCTGTGGAGTCCCCTGCTCTGGAGATGTTTCAGCCCCAGTTGGATGTGGTTTTGTGGAGCTGATTGAGGCTTTTTAGGCAGTTCTGCTGTTCACTGATTTGTGTCCTGCTTGAGCAGGAGGGTTGGACCTGATGGCCTCAGAAGGCCCCTTCCAACCCTAACAAACTGGTAAACCCCATTTTTCAGCGATCAGAAGCTGCTCATTGTCCAGACGTCTGCAATAAACATAAAGCCAAAAATATTTCCACTTTGAAAACTTCACTAACAAAACTCTGTAAATTAACTTCTCCGTTAAATTGAGCATTATTTATGTTGAGCATGTTTTTGTTTACATGCATTACCACCCTTCTGAAGCTTCCCCATATGGTTGCAGCTTATTATGTACACCTGACTACACCAACTAAGAATAATTGATTACACCTAGCTAACAATTAAAGTTCATCTTCAGGGTTTTTTTCATGTTTGGTTACTTGAAACAGGTTTCTGCAGCTGTCAAGAAAGTATAAATCTTTGTCAGAGCCGATCAAGCAGACAGCTACAAAACAAAGACTTAGAGGTGAAATTAAAGCACAAACGAACAAAGAAAAGAGAAGTGAACTTTTTCTGAAGATGGAGAAAAGAATTGCAACTGTAGAGCTTTAGGAATCACAGAACGTTAGGGATTGGAAGGGACCTTGAAAGATCAGCCAGTCCAGTCCCCTGACACAGCAGGATCCCCTAGATCCAGTCACACAGGAACATGTCCAGGCAGGTTTGAAACATCTCCAGAGAAGGAGACTCCACAACCCCCCTGGGCAGCCCCTTCCAGGGCTCTGGCACCCTCACAGGGAAGAAGTTCCTTCTCACATTGATGTGGAACCTCTTCTGCTCCAGCTCACACCCACTGCTCCTTGTCCAATACCCTTGTCCTATTGTCATGGCTCCATCCCCCTGACACCCACCCTTTCCTTATTTATCAACGTTAACGGGGTCACCCCTTAGTCTCCTTTTTCCAAGCTCAAGAGCCCCAGCTCCCTCAGCCTTTCATCATCAGGGAGATGCTCCCCTCCCTCCATCATCTCTGTAGCTCTGCGCTGGACTCTCTCCAGCAGCTCTGTGTCCTTCTGGAACTGAGGGGCCCAGACCTGGACACAAGCTTCCAGATGTGGTCTCAGCAGGGCAGAGCAGATGGGAAGGAGAACCTTTCTCCATCTACTAACCACCCCTCTTCTAATCCACCCCAGGATGCCACTGGCCTTCTTGGCCACAAGGGCCCATTGCTGGCTCCTGGCCATCCTGCTGGCCACCAGGACCTCCAGGTCCCTTTCTCCTACGCTGCTCTCCAGCAGGTCGTTCCCCAACCTATCCTGATACCCAGGGATGTCCTTGCCCAGAGTAGAGTATAACTGCCCTTGTTCTAGTTCATTCAGCATCTCCCCACCCAACTGTCCAGCCTGTCCAGGTCCCCCTGAATGGCAGCCCAGCCTGCTGGGGTGTCGTCCACTGCTCTCAGCTTTGTGAATCAGGTAATAGACTTTAAAAGTTGTGATACACTGAAAAGTAACAAGAACGTGCTGATACAGAAATTAGAATCATAGAACCATTAGGGATTGGAAGGGACCTCGAAAGATCATGCAGCCCAATCCCCCTGCCACAGCAGGATCACCTAGACCAAGTCACACAGGAGCACGTCCAGGTGGGTCTTAAAGGTCTCCAGTGAAGGAGACTCCACTGTGAAGGATCCCATAACCATCAGTGCTACGTAAGTGATGAAGTATATGGCATCTCTTCAGTCTGTGTGACTTGGTCTAGGTGCTGTTGCAGGGGGATTGGACTAGATGATCTTTCGAGGTCCCTTCCAGTCCCTAACAATTCTGTAACAATAAAACAGCTGCTAGGAAATGGTTAACAACACTTGGTTCAACCTTGGTTTTCTCATGGTGTCCCTGCTCTGTTCATCCCCTAGCACTGTTCTAAGCAGAAAAGAATCACTTTAGTTTTCATTGTGTGCCTGACTAGTCCATTAACTCTTAATTGTGCTTCTGCATCTCCATCATACAGGCAATTTTGAATCCATCTAATAATGTAGTGCTAATTAGTTTAGGGGGATGTGTGCTCCTTTGAAGTGAGGGAATGAAAAAGAAGCACAGAAAAGGGGATGATGGACAGAATTTAGGCAGCCATGCCAGAGAGAAAAAGGGGAATTTGCAAGAGCACTGATTGCTGTTTGTGATCGTTAGCAGCAGCTCTAGCGATGCCATCCAAAACCAAAACATCAGTAATCAGCTTTCTGCTCAAAATAATTGGTTGAGAGGGCCAAGGAAGACCTTGTCTCCCAAAACACAGTGCAAGGAGGTTCTGTGAGTTAGGTGGAGTGCTAATTTCTTTTGAAGTATTGTCTGGCTGTTGCCATGGGTGTGAGGGAGCCCAACAGCTGATGCCCCAGGCAGAGCTGTCTGTTAGTGTCCCTGAGCCATCAATTAATGCATCAATAAGAAAAGGAGAAAGAAATGGGCACTTTTGAAAAAGAAAATCCTTACAAGGCAGCTGAAGGTGAAGAATCAAACAAGAGGGAGCAACTGCTGGAACATGCAGATGGGGGGAATTTCTGTTATCCCACCCAGTGCAGACGGACAGCTGTTCCTCAGAATCACTGCAATTATTAGATTAAATTATTAACTTCACTGATAAATTTATTATTATTAAAGTATGTATTTGGAGCACCAGCTCTGCAGTGCTCTCTAGAGGTTCTCCTCGCTCTGATGATCCCAGAGTCACAGAAACACAAAACATTAGGAATTAGAAGGGACCTCAAAAGATCATCCAGTCCAATCCTCTTGCCAGAGCAGCATCACCTAGATCCAGTCACACAGGAACATGTCCGGGGGGGTTTTAAACATCTCCAGAGAAGGAGACTCCACAACCCCCCTGGGCAGCCCCTTCCAGTGCTCTGTCACCCTCACCATGAAGAAGTTCCTTCTCAGATTTGATGTGGAACCTCCTGTGTTCAAGCTCACACTCGTTGCCCCTTGTCCTATTGTTGGATGTCACTGAGCAGAGCCTGGCTCCATCACAGAATCACAGAACATGAGGGACTGGAAGGGACCTTGAAAGATCATCTAGTCCAACCTCCCTATCAGAGCACTCTTTCCATATTTATCAACATGAACAGGGTCACCCCTCAGTCTCCTTGTTTCCAAGCTGAAGAGACCCAGCTCCCTCAGCTTTTACTCATCGGGGCGATGCTTCACTCTCTTCACCATGTTTTGGCTCTGTGGGCTGTCTCCAGCAGCTCTGTGTCCTTCTGGAACTGAGGGGCCCAGAACTGGACACAACATTCCAGATGTGGCCTCACCAGGGCAGAGTAGAGGGAGAGGAGAATGTCTCTAGGTCTTCTAACCACCCCCCTTCTAATCCACTCCAGGATACCACTGGCCTTCTTGGCCACCAGGGCCCACTGCTGGCTCCTGGTCAGAGTCTGGTGGCTAAATTAAGCAAGGTGGCTGAGGTTTGGTGGTGCAAACCTCTCTCTCCACTTTCCAACACTGTATTCCAAGCACTGGATGCAGGATGAGACCAAGATCACACTTCCCTGCAGCTGATCAGGTGGTTTCCAAAATGTCTTTAAACCTCCTGAAAGAAATGTTAACCGTGACTCGGAAACAAAACTGCATCCAAGGGTGAGCATCATGCCTCAGGTCCTAGCAGGGATTGTAGCCAGTACTGTTTGGGGCTGCTGCCTCAAGGTTCAAACCATCAGTTTCTGCCACCCACTTTTCCTACAGAGGTCTACATTCAAATCACTTGGTGGCACGACTCAAAACACACGCCCTTACGGTGAGGCTCCCAAAGCAGCCCCTTCCCCAGGATTAGCAGAATGCAAACACATCCTTCTAAGGAACACGACAAAGCACAAACCTTTTAGATACGTTCTCCCACGAGCTCTGAAAGAGGAGAAGAAAGGGTGGAAGATAAGAGGGGTTTAGTGTCAGGAAGTTGGGGAATCCAGAGGTTTAAAGAAAACAGCTGCTTTTATTTCACACAAAGCACTCCACGCTGAGACTTGGCTGAACACGGAAGTACGTGCTTCACGTTTCAGTCCAGGTATTAAATCAGTGGCAGTTAAACGCACAGTTGTGCTGGGTGTAGCTTGTGAGATGTTAAATACTTTGAAAAACGTTAAAATCCTGAAGTTTTTACTGAATCTGGACAAGTTTCTGTGATTCTTTAGCTTGGAGAAAAGGAGACTGAGGGGTGACCTCATTAATGTTGATAAATATGTGAAGGAGGATGGAGCCAGGCTCTGCTCAGGGGCATCTAATGATAGGACAAGGGGCAGTGGGTGTGAGCTGGAACAGAGGAGGTTCCACATCAATCTGAGAAGGAACTTCTTCCAAGCAGTGAGGGTGCCAGAGCCCTGGCAGGGGCTGCCCAGGGGGGTTGTGGAGTCTCCTTCTCTGGAGACCCACCTGGATGTGTTCCTGTGTGACTTGGTCTAGGTGGTCCTGCTGTGGCAGGAGGACTGACCTAGATGATCTTTCAGGGTCCCTTCCAATCCCTAATGTTCTGTGATTCCATGATTTCCATCGCAGAGAATGTCTCTGTTACACAGGAACATGGGAAACCTCTCCTGGCTCTCGTATCACCTCTGTCCATACGTGCAGAACACCAACACAAACCTGTTTCTTCTCCGTTGATTAGCGTTGCCAGACTGTACTAAGGACAGTCAATTCACCCCACGCTGTCTAAAAGACAGGCAGACAACAGCAGCACTCAGGCTTGTGAGTCAGCACCACGAGGGGAAAGGACTGACTCTGGGTTACTTACTGGTGGGGAGGGGGATGCTAGTGCAAACACGGGGAGAAACACAGGGCTAGAAACGTCAGATGCAAAGTTTGCATTTCTCTTCAAGCAGGCTCCGTGCTCTCACGATCAACTCACTCCAGCAGCAGCAGCAGAGTGGACAGAGGCACAGAACAACTTCTTCAGAAAGCTCGTTACGGCTGCTGGGTGTTACGGCTCTTTCTTGAGCTGCTACTTCACTCCCTGCCACCGAACGCGGGTAGTCACCAAACAGAAGGCTGAGCTGAAGTCCTTCTGGCTTCTCCAAGCCGCGACCGCAGTCTTTGTTTAAGGAGAGCCATCGGTCACTGTGTCATCATCTGAAAAGCACAGCTAAGAGCACCAATACTTTCTTACCGAGAGGTGGTCCGTGTGTTATAAGAATATCTATTCCATCTGGAATAAGGTTCCATTTCTCTAATAGTGCTTGGCCTCGTGGAAGATTAAAGCCCCAGCCATAAAACCAAGGTTGCCTGCCAAGAGAGGAGGAAAATGTCTTCAGTGCTACTTCCATGTACTGGTTATCTAATTAAAATACAGACGCTGGCTCTCTGCTGACACGGAATTTGGACACAAACAGCACTCATGTCTGCCCTGTGCGCAGCACAACCCTCTTTCCACGCGAGCGGTGCGGTTCAGTGTGCGTGGCAGAGCAGCGCGGCCCTCGCCGCTTCCAGCAGGCAGCACACAGGACAATACCGACAGCATCCCGCCACCTGGGTGAAAGGCAACTCGCAGAATTCCTGGGTGCCACCACCTCCACATGCGGATTAGCCCGCTGGGCTCCCTCAGCACCCTGTCTCAGATACCTAGGCGCCGACACACGTTTCTCTTTGGCTCCCATCACACTTGGCCCTTAGCCTTATGACCAGCTGGGCAAGAGCAGACCTTGGCACGACGACAGGTCCTGCTCTGCAGGCAGAGGCATCATTTGGTGGTGCTTTGTCTCCCTAATTGGAAGCACCCCATCAGGACAAGAACACTGCTTCTTTTCTTACACAGCTCTTAGAGACATCGGATGTTCAGGACTTCTTTTGAGATGAGCATTTATGTTTTAAAAACTGTATTTACGGAGCAGAGGGAAGGTTTAACCACCAGTCAGAGCACAATTTTACAATTGATCCTGTTATCCACTGATTAGAAACCTCTATTTCACAGCTACACTGGCAGGTGATGTCTTGCTGGCTCCGCTCTAACAAAACTGAGAGGTTAGTTAGAGGCTGGAATTTGTTTTCACTGATGTTCCCTGGCCACATCCACACCCAGAGAACAACAGGCTGCTGTGATCCTGTGGTCCCTGCTAACCCTGACTGACTGTATGGTCTGGGTGATCCTGCTGTGGCAGGGGGATTGGACTAGATGATCTTTTGAGGTCCCTCCCAATCCCTAATGATTCTATGATTCTATGATCTTTTGAGGTCCCTCCCAATCCCTAATGATTCTATGATTTAATAAGGTTTAGGGTAACTGTAGCCGTGGCTGTTTACAACCACACAGACATCAACCAGAGCTCCCTCTGAGACACTACTTCGTCAAAGACAGATTTACACTCCCTCACTGCATCAAAAGACAGAAAGAACTCTTCAGACAAATCCTATGAACTCCTCTTTGCATCAGGCATGGCAAAGAGAGAAGAAAATGACTGCACCCTTGAGTACTGGGTGCAGTTTTGGGTGCCACACGATAAGAAGGACACTGAGGGGCTGCAGCGGGGCCCGAGAAGGGAAACGGGGCTGGGGAGAGCTCTGGAGAACAGGCTCTATGAAGAGTGGCTGAGGAAACTGGGGTTATTGAGTCTGGAGAAAAGGAGGTGGAGAGGAGACCTTTGTGATCTCTACAGCCACCTCAAAGGAGGTTGTAGTGAGGCTGCTGCTGGTCTCGTCTCCAAATTACTCGGGACAGGACAAGGGAAATGGCCTCAAGTTGCATCAGGGGAGGTTTAGACTAGATCTTAGGAAGAAGTTGTTTCCTGAGAGAGTGGCTGGGCACTGGACCAGGCTGCCCAGGGAGGTGGTGGAGTCCCCATCCCTGGAGGTGTTTAAAAACAAGAGTAGCTAGAGCACTTGAGGCCATGGTCCAGGGGTCAGGGAGCTGTTGGGCTGAGGGCTGGACTTGATGATGCTGGCAGTCCTTTCCACCCATAATGATTCTGTGACTCTGTGAGAGCTATTATTCATCCTGTTGTCTCACTGATGCTTGACCAACATTTCACAGATTAGAGCATCTTCATTATGTATTTCCCCCTTTTCTGGTGGAATGCTGTAAAGCACAGGCCTGCTCAAAACAGCTTTCAAAATACAGAGCTTGCTAAAATATAAAGGGATGTGGCTTCCCTAAGGGAAGAAAAGAAGGTGCTAGTAAAAGGAAAGGAAGAAGGGGGCTTTGCAGAAGGTTTCCTGCCTTTCTTCCACAGAAAAACAGAGCCCCAACCGCTCTAGAGAGCTAAGAGATCGTCTCCTAGGGCTTGATCACACAGACCCTGGATAACCAGGGTAACTGGATACCCCAGGAAAAAACAAACTGGAAGCAGAAATATATACCAGGCTCCAGAAGCTGTGATAAGGGATGTGAGGAATATGTGTGAAGAGATAATGACAGCAGTAGCAACGAAGTGGAGACCTTGTTCTGAGTCAGGCTGCTCAGACCGAGGTAGCTGTGTAATAAAAAGCCATTTCCACCTCCCAGGGACAGAAAGCCACACTTTCCTGGTTAAGTGTTTAACTCCTTCGAGGAAGGACTGCAGCACCTTGCTCACGGGTAAATAACTTCTCACCTTCCTGCTGCTGGAGAGGTAACTCATGGCCTGGCTAGGAGAGTCAGGGGAGTTTTATCAGTTTCCACAAACTAACTGAAAGGAGGTTGTAGAGAGGATCAACTGACAGGACAATATCCTCAACCTAAGAAGGACATGGAACTCTTGGAGTGAGTCTGGAGGAGGCCACAGGGATGATCAGAGGGCTGGAGCATCTCTCCTATGAAGACAAGCTGAGGGGATTCAGACTGTTCAGCTTGAAAAAGGCTCCAGTAGGACCTTAGAACAGCTCTCAGTATCTGAAGGGGCTACAGGAGAGCTGGGGAAGGATTTTTTATGAAGAACTATAGTGACAGGACAAAGGATAAAGGTTTCAAGTTAAAAATGGGCAGATTTAGGTTACAAAGAAATTCCTCCCTGTGAGGGTAGTGAGACACTGGAGCAGGCTGCCCAGGGAGGCTGGGGATGCTCCATCCCTGGAAGTGTCCATCACCAGGCTGGATGGAGCTCTGGGTAACCCTGTCTGGTGAGAGGTGTCCCTGCTCACATCACAGGGGTTGAAACCAGATGGTCCAACCGGAGCCATTCTATGACAAAAGGAACCATTCTATGAAGCAGGAGAAGCCAAGAGTGGATAGTAGGAATAATTTCTTCACTGAAAGGGCTGTCAAGCTTTGGAACAGGATGCCCAGGGAAGCGGCGCAGTCACCACCCCTGCAGGTGTTTAAAAGGCATGCAAATGTGGCACAAAGGGACATGGTTTAGTTGTGGACTTGGCAGTGCTAGCTGTGCACCTGGACTCCATGACCTTGAAGGTGTTTTCCATGGAATCACTTCTATGGTTCCAGTTACTGGCGTACTCTGCAGTAAGTTACCCGTGATGTGACCATGTAACTGTCACACAGAACCAAATCCCAATCTGCAGAGCTTGATCAGCCTGTCATCGTGTGTTATCTCACAGGAAAGCCCTGAAAATAAACTGAAGTCTCTGTGGCGCTTGAATCTTGCAGAACTGAAAGGCTTTACAAGCAGGTCAGGCTCTTCTCCCAGGCAACCAGCACCAGGATGAGAGGGCAGGGGCTGAAGCTGCATCAGGAGAGGGTTAGGTTGGATGTCAGGAAGCCCTTCCTCAGGGAAAGGGTGATCAGAGCCTGGAATGGGCTGCCCAGGGCAGTGGTGGAGTCCCCATCCCTGGAGGTGTTTCAGGACAGCCTGGCTGTGGCCCTTTAGTTCCCTGGTCTGGCTGGTGGGGTGATGTGAGGTCCTGGGCTGGGCTGGCTGAGCTCAGAGGGCTTCTCCAGCCTCAGTAGCTCTGTGATTCTGAATGGCACACGCAGCTGTGAGTCTCCATCTACCTCTGCTAGGGCTACTTCATGAGAAGCCTGCTTCAGCCTTATGAATAGGCATGATCTGCTTATTAAGACAAGGACTTTCCCCCTTGTCTCCCTCCCTCTCTCCCTTTGTGGTGACTGCAGCGTGTAGCTGCCTAAGCGCAGAGGCTGGTAAGTTATGCATGCTGGAGCTGTTCTTTTGTGAAGGGGAGATGTTACAACTTGTGTGATTTGCCATCACGCTGTCTTTTGTGACAAATCCTGCCACGGGAAGAAATGTCTGCAGTATTTTTGGCAAAAAAAAAGAATCTCAAGTCCAAGCCAGGATTCAGCAGAGGCTGCTGCTGAGCTCGCCGTGTGAAAGGAGGAGGCAAAATCACACACTTGAGTGCCCCTGCCCCCAAAGCAAAACCATCCTCATACTCACACAGGGATTTTATCAATCCCCAAGTCCCTTCTTCGGAAAATTTATCGCCAGACAGCCATCAAAGTTTCTGCTTATGGGGAAAAAATCAATCTTCTGAAATACCCACGGACTACCAAGTCTGTGACCTGCCAGGATGACACTAAACACTTCATTTACCAATGAACCTAAAAGCAAAGTTAAAACTCTTCCTAACAGGAGCTGAATGTCTTTGTCCTCACTTAGTGGCTGTTCAGGAAAAGGGTAGTTTTTTTAAGAAATGGCTTTCCAAAGAGATTTTACCTTTACAAAAATAATACTGCTACGTTATCGCGTTCTAGTAGAGAAATAGCTGCTGTTCTGAAAGAAAGCTGTTATCTGGCAATGAAAGCCACACGTCAGGAATGCAGTCCACCTCTGAAGTGAAGTGCTCTTGTGTGGAATCACAGAATGACTGAGGCTGGAGAAGCCCTCTGAGCTCATCCAGACCAGACCACAACCTCACATCACCACATCAGCCAGACCAGGGCACTGAGGGCCACAGCCAGGCTGTCCTTAAACACCTCCAGGGATGGGGACTCCACCACCGCCCTGGGCAGTTCATTCCAGGCTCTGATCACCCTTCCCATGAGGAAGGGCTTCCTAACATCCAACCTAACCCTCCCCTGGCAGCTTTAGGCCCTGCCCTCTTGTCCTGGTGCTAGTTGCCTGGGAGAAGAGCCTGACTCCCACCTGACTACAACCTCCCTGAAGGGAGTTGTAGAGAGGGAGAAGGTCTCCCCTGAGTGTCCTCTTCTCCAGGCTCAACACCCCCAGCTCCCTCAGCCTCTCCTCATCAGCCCTTCCCTGCAGTCCCTTCCCCAGCCTCATTGCTCCTCTGGACCCATTCCAGCCCCTCCATCTCTTTCTTGAAGCAAGTAACATAAAAATGGGCTTTGATTTAGGTCTTGCCTTCCATAAAGCAAAGTCAAGTCTCTCCACGCACGACTGACACTCAGTGGGGTTCTTGTTACAGCAGGAGTAACGACTGTCTACACGTAAGACTCTGGGGGGCAGAGATACTGGAGGTTAATTTGTTTACAGCACAATATGAACAAGTTCTGCAGGTCAGATAACCCACTACAAGAAAGGGCTGAAGGACCAGGCTCTGCGCTGGCAATCAGATGTTGCTTTATGTACTGAATTCCTCCCTTTCTCTCCTAAAGTAACCATTGGAATAATTTTCTTACAGAGTGATAGTTGCTATGACAACCATAGCAAATTTTCCTTTTCTGAAACAGATGTCTCATTTAGTTGAAAATTAGAATGTGAAAAACCCATGGGAAAAAATTAATTCAAACTTTAACAGAACACTGACTACAATGTAATCTCGCAGAGGTTAACCCCTTAACATCTCGCCGCGCTCGTGCTGTAACCTTCCCATCAATCCTAATTAAACCAGTTTAACCTCCCAGGAGCGACCTTCTTAGCCATCATTAGTGCTTCCGTTGGCTTTGAGAGGAGCGTTTCTGTTACAGCAGCAACAAAAAATGGTGCTCAAACACACTGCACCTTCATTATTTATTAGGTTTTGTGTTATCCAGCGACTACTGGAATGGACCAGCATGTAGCCCAACAATTTTTTTGTCGTTTCCATAGGGCTTAATCACAGAGCCACAGGACACGAGGGATTGGAAGGGAACTTGAAAGATCATCCAGTCCAGTCCCCCTGACACAGCAGGATCCCCTAGATCCAGTCACACAGAAACAAGTCCAGGAGGGTTTTAAATGTCTCCAGAGAAGGAGACTCCACAGCCACCTTCCAGGGCTCTGGCACCCTCACTGCTTGGAAGAAGTTCCTTCTCATATTGATGTGGACCCTCCTCTGTTCCAGCTCACACCCACTGCCCCTTGTTAGTAGCCAGAGCACTTTGCGGCCACGGTCTAGGGGTTAGGGAGATGTTGGGATGAGGACTGGACTTGATGATCATGGAGGTCTTGGTGCTGGTTGCCTGGGAGAAGAGCCTGACTCCCACCTGACTACAACCTCCCTTCAGGAGAGGGAGAGAAGGTCCCCCTTGAGCCTCCTCTTCTCCAGGCTAAACGCCCCCAGGTCCCTCAACTTCTCCACACCAGATCTTCCCTCCAGTCCCTTCATCAGCCTGGTTGCTCCTCTGGACCTGCTGTGATTCTGTGACTCCAGTCCAAAGCAGGCAGGGATGAAACTATTGGGCTATCAGTTCCAGGAAGGCTGGGCAGGGCACTGCTTTGAACTAGAGATTCACCACAGAGTCACAGAATTCATTCCAGTTTCCTCCTACTGAGGAAGGAAGTCCCCTCACTGACTCATACTAACCAATGCTAATGTATTAAATAAAGCTAATTTATGGATGACACAGCCAAACAAAGTGTTCTGATATAAAACATCACCACCACAAGTGCTAGATCATTTATGCACTTAAATCCTGATGAGGGAAAAGAGAAGGAACTCAGGTCTTTGGATTACAATCAGTTCCTGTGACGGGGATTCAGTTCCAGGGTTCTTCATGTGAAGCACAATGTCAAGTCATCACCTATTTCTGGAGGGAGTAATGAATCCTCCGCGTAAAACACGAGGGAAAACACACGCGTAGGAGCCACCGTGAAGCAGGAAGGTCCCACCAGGTGTAAATGGCTCAAAAGCTGGTGGAGCTCTGCCAATGGAGTCCAGCTGAAAATCAGCTCCATCTACATCCAGTCCAAACCAGTTAGCTCTTTGGGTTTTCCTTGTGATCCTGCCAAAGGGCTCACGCCAGGACCTCTCTGAAATATATTCACAGAACATTAGGGAATGGAAGGGACCTCGAAAGATCATCCAGTCCAATCCCTCTGCCACAGCAGGGTCACCTAGATCAAGTCACACAGGAACACATCCAGGTGGGTTTTAAACGTCTCCAGAGAAGGAGACTCCACAACCCCCCTGGGCAGCCCCTTCCAGGGCTCTGGCACCCTCACTGGGAAGAAGTTCCTTCTGATATTGATGTGGAACCTCCTCTGTTCCAGCTCACACCCACTGCCCCTTGTCCTGTCCTGTCCTGATGCTGATGATGAAACCATCCTGTCTGTGACTGCACCCAACACTGCAGATAAAGCTGGCAGTGCTACAAGAAACCCCAAAACCAATCAGGAGCAGGGGAGGAATAGGGTCTAGGGAAGCCCCAAAACAACAGCAATGACAAAAACCACTCAGTTCTGTCTCATAAATTCAAACTTTCAAGCAAATGTGAAAATTACAGAGAAAACTGCTTGGGGGGGACTGCAATCTCACTCTGGTGGTTTATGAAGTACACAAGAGTGAAGGCAATTCCCTGCAGTGAGATTACAGGTCAACTCTTCTACAGGTCTTAAAATTAACAACCAGCTGAATCTAAAGTGAGACAGTTGAGTGGATCAGAGGATTCAATTATTTCTCCTAAGTAACTCATTGTGAATTACTCCCTTTTAATAACACACAACTAATAATTACTGCCCAAGGAAGGACTTTTCTCCTCACAAGCTGATTAAACTGAAGCAATGTGTTTTTCAACAGCTCTCAAATTTAACTAAAGCCAGGAACATTGAAATAAACCAGGTAAAATCCCCACTCATATGCAGAAATAAACAGACACATGGAACCACACAATGGTATGGAAGGGACCTTGAAAGATCATCCAGTCCAACCCCCCTGCCACAGCAGGATCTCCTAGATCCCAGTCGCACAGGAACATGTCCAGGTGGGTTTTAAACGTCTCCAGAGAAGGAGACTCCACAACCCCCCTGGATTTTTTTGATGCATCTGAGGAAGTGCTTGGCAAACAGAAACAAGAAAGTCTGGTTTTACCCTTTCTGTGCTCTTTCAAGCTACCACAGACACATGAGTTACCAGTCCTTCTACCCAAACTGCACATACAGAATCATTGAACAGTTTTGGCTGGAAGAGATCTTCAAGGTCATAGAGTCCAACCTGTTCCCAGCCCTATCAGCAGCACTAAATCCTGTCCCTCAACACAACAGCTACCCGTCCCTTCAACACCTCCAGGGATGGGGACTCAACCCCCTCCCTGGGCAGCTGCTCCACTGCCTGTTTTTCCTGGTGGTTCTGTTGGCCTGTACCGAAAGAACGAAGGAAGAGCTGAGAACACACGGCCACCAGAAAAAACCTGAATTCTGCATAAAGCAAAACCAGGTTCTGTTTCACAGGAAGAGGTCCTTCCAGACAATCAAAGCCAAAGGAAAAGCCTCTCTCTGGATAATGAGTCTGAAGGCAATCTCATCCTAAAAGGCTTCCTTAAGCCATGCAAGCAATACGTCACATAGAATGATGGAACCATCATGTTTGGCCAGAGAGCTTTGAATCTCCCCTGCTTTAGAACAGTGGAAAATGACCTAAAGCACTGAAAGAGATAAAATCAACTCCCAGCACCTCTGACGCCTCTCTGGAAGCAGGAGGGACCAAAGTTTCTTCAGCAGTTATGCAGAGCTGCATCAAAGGCCAATGGCATCCTGGCTTGGATCAGCAACAGTGTGGCCAGCAGGACTAGGGACGTCATTCTGTCATTTTCCCTCTGTGCTGGGCACTGGGGAGGCCTCTCCTCAAGTACTGGGGCAGTTCTCGGCCCATCACTTCAAGAAAGAGATTGAGGGGCTGGAGCAGGTCCAGAGGAGCAACAAGGCTGGGGAAGGGACTGGAGGGAAAGACTGATGAGAAGAGGCTGATGGAGCTGGGGGTGTGGAGCCTGGAGAAGAGGAGACTGAGGAGGGATCTTCTCCACCTCTACAACTCCCTGAAGGGAGGCTGTAGTCAGGCAGAGGTCAGGCTCTTCTCCCAGGCAACCAGCACCAGGATGAGAGGGCAGGGCCTGAAGCTGCCAGGGGAGGGTTAGGTTGGATGTTAGGAAGCCCTTCCTCATGGGAAGAGTGATCAGAGCCTGGACTGGACTGCCCAGGGAAGTGGTGGAGTCCCCATCCCTGGAGGTCTTGAAGGGCAGCCTGTCTGTGGTCCTTAGTGCCCTGGTCTGGCTGCTGTGGTGATGTCAGGTCCCAGGCTGGGCTGGATGAGCTCAGAGGGCTTTCAGAGCCTCAGTAATTCTGTGACTGGAAAATTCTTACTGACACTGGAAATAAGGAGCAAATATTGCAATGATGAAGCTTCCAGGTATTTTGTAGACAGAGCCTCATCACAGAAGTCACAGTTGAATATAAAAATGAGAAGAGATGCCCAATGGCATTCCTCTGAAGTTCATGTTGGGTCTAACACCATCTAGCATCTTCTCTAATAATTCAGAAAAACAAGTAAATTCAGGATTGATTGAAGGCACAGCAGGCACAAGAGGAAGATGAACAGCTGAGTCGGTTGGAAAAAAACCAGAAAAACCTGGATGTCTAAGAGGAGGGGAGAGAGAGAAGGGTCCAGAGAAAAGGAAAGCTATTTAATGTAGACAAATGTACACTAGTAATTTATCACCCATCTCAAGTAACCAAATGGGACAATACTAATTTTCATTAAAAACAAAAAGAATTACAGAGATTTCACAGTTTATTCACACTGAAGATTCCCATCAGGGTATACGCATCAGGTACGACAGGCTGATGGCTACATTCCAGCATGATGTGATTTTAAATAGGAGGAAGAACCTCCTTTTTAAAGTAAATTGCTTCTTTAAAATACATTTGTCATTATCTTAAATGTATAGGAAATCACAGAATCACACAGAATGACAGAACGTCAGGGATTGGAAGGGACCTCGAAAGATCATCCAGTCCAGTCCCACCACCACAGCAGGATTCACTCCATCCAGCTGCACAGGAACATGCCCAGGAGGGTTTTAAATGTCTTCAGAGAAGGAGACTCCACAACCCCCCTGGGCAGCCCCTTCCAGGGCTCTGGCACCCTCACCAGGAAGAAGTTCCTTCTCATACTGATGTGGAAGCTCCCATGTTCCTACTGAAAGACCCATTTTACAGTGCTCTTAGCAGAAATAAAATAGGGGTAATGTAATGTTCAGTAAGAGATACGGAAGCAGCACTTACATGGTCCAAGGTGGAGGCCAGGAAACCAAAGCTCATCTGTGTCTAATACCATCACGGAGTCCACTCTGGTTGGAAAAGACCCCTGGGATCATCAAGTCCAACCATCTACCCTACCTTACGAGTTCATCCCTAAACCATATCCCTCAACACCTCATTTAAAAGATCTTTAAACACATCCAGGGATGGCCATTCAACCACCCCCGTGGGAAGCCCATTCCAGTGCCTGACAACCCTTGCTGTGAAAGAATTCTTCCTAATATCAAGTCTAAACCTACCCTGTTGTAACTTGAACTACTTCCCTCTTGTTCTATCACTAATTGCTTGTGAGAAGAGACCAGCATCCACCTCTCCACAACGTCCTTTCAGGTAGTTGTAGAGAATGATGAGGTCTCCTCTCAGCCTCCGCTTCTTCCTACTAAACAGCCCCGGCTCGCTCAGTTCTCAATATTCACTCTCTGCAGCAGAACAAAACCCATGAAAATACTAGGTTGACACTAATTTGTTGACTTTTGATTACAAGCTCAACTATACCTCGAGGAAAGCTATTACTGTATAAAACAATGTGAGGTTCCGAGGGCTATTAGCCTAAACAAATACTGAAACAAGCTTGCTGCGTTAAGTGACTACCGGATGTACTAATGAACCCGAAATGTTATCTCTAGAATGGGAACTGTGACAAGAAACGTGCCCTCACAATAAAATGAACCTGTAATTAGAGAAAGTCACTCGGTATCGACACCACTTTATGGCACAAAGACCCCCTACAAGGAGCACGTTAGGGAACTGCTCCTGGCTGAGGGTTTAAAGAGCAGAGATTTTTGGTTACGGGTACCTGCAGTGCTTTGTATCATCACAGGAGTGGTTTGTTAGGAGAAGACACTAGAACTTTCGTCAGAGTATTGCTTTTCATCCTTCACACCGCAACGCGAGCAGAGCTGGTGCACACGAGCTGGCTGACGCGACGGCAATTAACAGCGTTTGTTAACGAACGCGCACAGAGCTGCTTACCAAGGGGAGCCGTATATTCTGAAGCCTCTCACGGTCACTTCAGAGTCTTGAAGGTAGATGCAGTTTGTTAGGAGAGACTGTACATTCTCATAGCTTTCTGGCTTCAGCTTAGAGACAGAGGGGAAATAGTAAAAGTCCTGCTTGATTAAGTCAGCCATGAATTCCTGGTCAAAGGTCAGTTCATGATTTCCTGCAATCACAATCTTGTACTCGTAGGGCAGGCTCCCTAAAACAGGGGAAAACAAACAAACCTTTTAATGGAGACAGGACAGGCTCACCAGCACTCACTGATTCCTGTGCCGTGCTCACAGCTCTGAAGCAACAGGGCACATCCCTCCCATGCACTGCTGTGATTCCTGGAGATCACAGGTACACAGTTTACCCAGTTGATTGGGGCTGGAAGGGGCCTTCAGAGGCCATCAGGTCCAGCTCTCCTGCTCAAGCAGGATACAAATGTCTGAACAGCAGAACCACATCAAAATCCTCAATCAGCTCCAGAAAACCACATCCAGCCAGGGCTGAAACATCTCCAGAGAAGGGGACTCCACAGCCTCCCCGGGCAACCCCTCCCCATAGTTACTAACCCTGACTGGAAACAAGTTTTTCCTCAGTTCAGATGAAACTCCCTGTGTTCCAGATGGCATCCATCACCCCTTGTCCTGTCTGGTGCCACAGAACAGAGAGGATTCCTTTCTGCTTGGCCCCCAGCCTTCATGGATTTATAGACAGTGATTAAACCCCCTCAGAGCCTTCTTTTGTCCAAACTGAAAAGTCCCCATGTTCTCACTCTCTCTTCATAAGGCAGTTGGTTCCAGACCCCCAGTCATCCTCATAGCTCTGCGTTGAACTTTCTCCATTAAGCCTCTCTCCCTCTTGAGTTGGGGAGACCAGAACTGGACACAGGATTCCAGGTGCAGCCTCACTATGGCAGAGTAAAGGGGTAGAAGAACCTACCTTGATCTGCTAGACACCCTCCTCTTGATCCACCCCAACACCCTCTTGGCCTCCTTGACCACCAGGGCCCATTGCTGATCCATTTTTAGTCTGTTACCCACCACAGCTCCAGGATCCCTCTCCTCAGGGCTGCTCTCTAGCTGGTCACTACCCAACCTGTGTCGATGATTCCCATTATCCCCTCCCAAGTGAAGGACTGTCCATTGGTTGTTGTTAAAACTTCTGTGGCAGCGAGGAGAACTCTCTGACAGAAATTCAGGTTCAAAGAAGAATGTCCATAACACCTCATAAAATAAGATCTTCTGGAGCTGTGGTTGTTCTCAGCTTGTACTGAGGTCTTACAGACTCAGGACCTGGGTCAGCCAAACAGGTCTGCTGCCCTTTCTGCCCTGACATTAAGATCAAGCCTTCAAGCAAGGCAGGGACTGGCTTTAGATGTCAAACCTCTACATCCTACAGAGGAGTCTTGCAGGGTGCCTCTATCCCATGCTTTTTCCAGCTCCATTTTCTCCGTGACTTCCTCTGATCTGTGGACTGTAATTCCCAGTGACTCATGTTAAAGAATGTTTTCCAAACCCATATTTAGTGGAAACCTCCTCCTGAAGGCAAGAATATAAATGCCCACACACGTGGGTACTTCCTGAGCCCAGCACTGCAACAGACACTTTCCACCTGACTCCACATGAGGTTATCAACCAGATCCTGGCCATGACAGCAAGCACCACCTAACAGCTCCACAGAAACTCTAAGTACATCTCACAGGAAACAAAGGCAGAAGCTGTGCAAAGCTTTTCCATTAGCTTTGCTTCTGCATTATTCATCTTCATAGAGATGACAACACTCAGAACAGGAGACTGGGAGAAGAACTCATCGAATCATCGAATACTTCAGGTTGGAAAAGAGCCTTGGGAGCACCGAGTCCAACCATCAATCCTACTCTACAAGTTCATCCCTAAACCAGATCCCCCGACACTACATCTGCGCGTCTTCTAATTTTATACTCATCCAGGGACGGGGACTCAACCGCCACCCTGGGCAGCCCATCTTCTCTTGAAAATGAAATTGACCCAATAAATATTGTTCTTACAATATTTGTTAACAGAAAGAGCTCAGATGTTTCTAACAACACATTGAATGTTGGAGATTCTCTACCTGAACAACTACTTGAGAGGTAAAGGTTGTCACTTTTGCTTCTGAAATGCTTAGCACTTTGCAGAGGTGTACTCCATCCCTACAGGTTTCCCACTGTGTTGCACACACAGACACACAGACAAAAACCATCTCTTACATAGAACCATTGAACAGTTTTGGGCTGGAAGCGAGCTTCAAGATCATCAAGAGTCCAACCTTTTCCCAACCCTATCAGCACTACTAAAACCAGTCTTGTAACGCAACATCTGCCCTTCTCTTCAACAGCTCCAGGGATGGGGGCTCAACCCCCTGCCTGGGCAGCTGCTCCACTGCCTGACAACCCTTTCATCCAAGCAATTCCTCCTGACAGTCAACATGAACCTCCCCTGGTGCAGCTTGAGGCCATTTCCCCTCCTCCTGTCACTAGCCACTAGGGAGAACACACCAACCCCAGCCTCTCTACAACCTCCTTTCAAGTAGTTGTAGAGAGCAAGAAGGCATCTCCTCAATCTCCTCACCTCCAGGCTGAAGAGCCCCAGATCCCTCAGCTGTTCCTCACAGGACATCTGTTCTAAATCCTTTCCTAGCTTGGTAGCTGCCTCTGTCCCCTCTCCAGCTCTTCAATGTCCCTCTTGCAGTGAGAGGCTCAAAACTGGCCACAGTGCCCAAGGTGTGGAGTCCCACAATGTCCTTTTTCTCCCCAAAATGACCAAAGCAACCTCCCTGTACATGAAGAAAGCTACAGAAAGCAGAAGTCTGTGCTGGGAAGGGATGAAAACCAACAGGTTAGGAGCATGAGGCTGCGGTAAGAGGACTCGCTCTCCAGCAGCAGGCAGTGCGGCAGGACTGCGCAGCGGGCAGGCTGCTCACCACTGCAAGGCTGGGAAGTCCCCTCTCCCCAGCCCTCACTCCCAAGGGCTGACATCAAACCAAACAGCAGGAGAGATTTGCCCTGGTATCACCAGCAAGAGTAAACATGCTGCAGCATGTCTGGGCACCGACAGGCCACCTTACAGGGAGATAAAGCCATCCTGAGCGACGCAGTCCTGTCACCAATCCCATTTGTATTCTGCCTGGTAAGTTTTTTCCGGATCATCTGATCCATCCATCTAGCAGCCAAGAACCTGTGTGAGCTGGTTATAGCTGTTGCTTCCATTAATGTGTTTATGTCATGTTGCTGTCTGGGGGTGTTACTTAGGAAAATTAGCAAATTACTCTAAATGTACAGTTACATTTATTACAGCGGAGGCAGAAGCGCTGCTGCCGTTGCAGGTCTGTCAGCTTTTCACTTACCAACTGGTGGTAAGTGGTGGATGGATGAGTTTGCAGCTCTTTCGTACCAAGCAGCAACTTGCTAAACCTGTTTCCCTCTCGTGGTCTCCACAAGGTCAACAAGGGGAAGTGCAAGGTCCTGCCCTGGGTCAAGGCACAGCAACACAGGAGTGAAGACAGCCCTGAGGAGAAGGACTTTCCTGGAGAGCAGTTTAGGAGAAAGGGATCTGGGGGTCTCTTTCATAGTCATAGGATGACTATGAGCCAGCAGTGTGCTCTTGTGGCCACGAGGGCCAACAGCATCCTGGGGTGGATCAGAAGAGGGGTGGTTAGCAGATCAAGAGAGGTTCTTCTCCCCCTCTACTCTGCCCTGATGAGACAACATCAGGAGTACTGTGTCCAGTTCTGGGCTCCTCAGTTCAAGAGGGATGTGGAGCTGCTAGAGAGACTCCAGCATAGGGCAACAAGGATGATGAAGGAGGTGGAGCACCTCCCTTATGAGGAGAGGCTGAGGGAGCTGGGTCTCTTTAGCTGGAAAAGAGGAGACTGAGGGGTGGCCTCATTAATGTCTGTAAATATTTGAAGGGTGGGTGTCAGGAGGATGGAGCCAGGCTCTGCTCAGTGTCATCTAGTGATAGGACAAGGGGCAATGGGTGTGAGCTAGAACATAGAAGGTTTCACATCAATATGAGAAGGAACTTCTTTACAGTGAGCATGATGGAGCCCTGGAAGGGGCTGCCCAGAGGGGTTGTGAAGTCTCCTCTGGAGACGTTTAAGACCCTCCTGGATGTGTTCCTGTGTGACTGGGTCTAGGTGATCCTGCTGGGTCGGGGGATTGGACTGGATGATCTTTCAAGGTCCCTTCCAATCCCTAAGGATTCTCTGATTCTGTGACTTGGGGGTGGGGGTGGAACAGAAGCTGAACAGGAGCCATCAGTGTGTGCTGGCAGCACAGAAAGCCAGCTGGGTACTGGGCTGCATCAAAAGAAGTGAGTGATCAGCTAGTGATGCTGAGGCCAATCCTGCTTCCCTTCTTCCCCACAAGCCTGATGGAGTGCCCTTGCAGCAAGTTTGCAGATAGAGCGAGGGATCTGCCAACCCACTCTGAAAGGCCCATCTGCTAGTCAGAGAAACCTCCAAAGGCTGGAAAACAGGGCTGACAAGAACCTTGTAAACGTCATCAAAAGCAAACGCAAGGTCACCTCATTGAACAAGACTGGGCAGAGGGTCTTTGTGGGAAAGACAGCCAGCCGCGTCCTGGCTTGTGTTAGTCACAGTCAGCCCAGCTGAACACAGCGAGCAAGCTTTCTCCTCCACCCATGGGACCACACGTGGTGTGCTGCCCAGTTCTGCACGCCTCTGGAAAACTACGGACAAGCTGAACTGAGTCCAGCCTAGATGGCTGGGGAACGCGGCGAACCAGGCGACGCGGAGATCTAAGTCTGTTCAGGTTACGAAAGATCAAGAGAAATCTTTACTGCTGTCCACAAGCATCTGATCTCAGGCTAAAGGGAAGGCTAAGCTCTCAGAAGCTCACACAGAAGGAGCAAGCAGCACACACATGGTATGAGGACAGAATTTTACCGTAAGGGTGGTCAGGATGCAGAACAGATGTCCAGAGCAACTGTGAAATCTCCAGCCTTGGAGATACTTCAAATGCAAGAAGACAGGGTTTTGAGCAGCCTGCTCTAGTGAGACCTACTTTAAACAAGAGGTTGGACTCAATGACCTCCAGAGATCCTCTCTACTCCATTGACAGGGGAAAACAAATGAGAATTTTAAAGAGCCTGCGATGCTGAATGAAATTAAAAACTCATTTCGTGTTGTGATCCTAATGGAACAAATGTGCGTTAGACAAACAGTTTAACAGGCCTGGAGAGTGTATTCCATTAACCCTGGTGTAAGTTTCTCACACCATCCATTCAGCAAATTAGCCAGCTGATAGCCAAATAACATAAGATGCTAGCCTATGGCACATGGTGGGCAGGTAACGGCGTTAATGGAGTCTCCTTCACGGGAGACGTTTAAGACCCGCCTGGACACGCTCCTGTGTGACTTGGTCTAGGGGATCTTGCTGTGGCAGGGGGGTTGGACTGGCTGCACTTCAGTCACAAGAACCCCCAGCAGACACAGGCTTGGGGAAGAACTGCTGGAGGGCTGCCTGGCAGAAAAGGACCTGGGATTAGTGGTTGACAACCAGCTGAACAGGAGCCAGTAGGGTGCCCCAGTGGCCAAGAGAGACAATGGTGGCACCCTGGCCTGGATTAGGAACAGGGTAACCAGCAGGAGTTGGGAGGTGATGGTGCTTCTGGACTCTGCACTCGTGAGACCATGTCTTGAGTATTTGGTCCAGTTTTGGGCACCGCAACATCAGAAGGACACAGAGGGGCTGGAGCAGGAGCAGAGAAGGGCAATGAGGCTGGAGAGAGGGCTGGAGAATAGGCCATGTGAAGAGCAGCTGAGGGAACTGGGGTATTTGGCTGAGAGGAGGCTCAGAGGAGACCTTCTTGCTCTCTACAGCTACCTCAAAGGAGGTTGTAATGAGGCTGGTGCTGCTCTCTTCTCCCAATTCCTAATGATAGGATGAGGGGAAATGACCTTAAGTTGTGTCAGAAGAGGTTTAGATTGGATCTTAGGAAGAAGTTCTTCCCTGAGAGAGTGGTTGAGCACTGGCACAGGCTGCCCAGGGAGCTGGTGGAGTCCTCATCCCTGGAGGTGTTTAAAAACTGGGTAGCTGGAGCACTTGAGGCCCTGGTGCAGGGGTTAGGGAGCTGTTGGGCTGAGGGCTGGACTTGATGATCCTGCAGGTCCTTTCCAGCCACGACGACTCTGTGATTCTATGACAAAATTCATTCTCCAGTAAAATTGAAGCAGCAAGCGTGTAAGAAATAGATCTGCCCTTCAGGAATGCTAAGAAACACATGCAAGAACATAGGCTATCAGAGCCCAAGATGTATTTTTAAACCACAAACAATAAGGAAAAGTTATGAATTTGTGTAAAAGTTACTTTTTATTTTTGATGTCTACTGGGCAGCCTGTTCCAGTGCCCAACCACTCTCTCAGGAAACAACTTCTTCCTGAGATCCAATCTAAACCTCCCCTGAGGCCATTTCTCCTCATCCTATCATTAGGAATTTGGGAGAAGAGCCCAGCACCAGCCTCGCTACAGGCTCCTTTGAGGTAGCTGTAGAGAGCAGGGTCTCCTCTCAGCCTCCTCTTCTCTAGGCTCAGTAACTCCAGTTCCCTTAATAGGGCCTGTTCTCCAGATCCCCTAAATCAATGTTTTGCATTATTATTTTATACTATTTTAGCACGAAAAGGCCTGAAATACTGTATTCACTTTACACATGGAGCCAGATGGTTTCATCTTCTTAACTATCTCCTTAACCGCATACACGGAGTTTTTGTCAGTTAAGGCCAGCCCTCCTCCTCCTCAGGAAGTTTATTGGCCTTTGTTTGTTTAGTGCCGCAATCTGATGGTCGTTCTGCTAACAGAATTTGTATAAAACATATAGACATTGTTGAGCTAGCAACATCTTTGTTTATTCCTTTCATTACTGCAGACTACTAATTAAGAAAATCAACCGAACATCTCATTTTTTGCATGTTTACGCACCGATCACTAAATTATTACAGCAATTCTTAACCTGTGAACTACAGAGGGTCCTTTTTATGGTGAATCGTTGCAAAATAATTTGAATTGCTGGGGAGAAGTAACTTGAACTAGAAACTGCACAACGTGCCTCTGCTTCCCATTACCCTACAGACTAATTTGTTCTAAGGAGGACTGTGGGCCCTTAAAGGTTGATCTTGTTCTACCTGCAAGCTGTGTCCTCTGCAAAGAACATGAACACTTTGTTCTGCTTTAAAAGCTGAGCAGAACCTGTCAGTCTAACTTGTGTGGCTTCTGCAGATTTAAAGTTTGGGTTTAAAATGCTGTAAAGGAAAGTGTCTGCCTCAACCTGCTCCTTCTTCTTCTCTTAGTGACTTCTGCCTTCTTCTTTGCTTCTCTCCATCTTGGACTGTTGGGAGCTGCATTGCTGCTGCTGCTCAGAGAGGATGTTATCACTTCTGAAGATAACTCATGTGCAGGAGGAACCATCAAGGTTTGCTAATTGATTTCTGATCAATTGGAGAGACTGTGAGGGTTCTGAACTCTTGAAGACTTACAAGGATCAAGACTGAAGCTGGAGGACCACTGTGATTTCAGAGAGAAGCAGCAACTGTCTATAAAGGACATTCTGAACCTTTTCAATCCCCGTTAACTGTAGGAGCAGCATGACAACACTGTACATCGGTGTCTGATTCTTCTGGGGTTGGTGGGGGAGTGAATTAAAATGTCTTTGTGCCTTTCTTCCCCAAAGTGAGTCAGTTGTTTCACTGCCTGCAGATCCATCAGCGGGTTTGTTAAACCCACCCTCCGCGCCTGACGCTGGAGATAAAAGCTCTTGGTTGAAATACAGTTGAGGTCTCCGACCCACGATATTGGTGGTGACATTGGTGGATCCAGAGAAGGACCCACTACAGTACACTATACACTACTACCATGACAACACTGCAAATAATTCAAATCCAATGCATGTTGTTTACACCCAGCCTTCTCCAGCACAAGAGGTTAGGCATCTCCATCAATCAGCGACAACCTTTACAGCTCACAGTTATCAGCTTGCAACTTGTCCAAGATAAATGCAAACTTGTAGAAGCAGATGTGCTGTGCTCCTCTCCCGGTGTTGTACCGAGCAGAGCTGTTAGTATTCTTTAAAAGCAGTGGCAATCATCTAAGTGCCCACTTAATGCTTTCCCCCCCCCCCATTTAAACCTTTTAGAACACAGCAGTGAGTGATACAGTAAAAAGACGGCGTAAGTGTCTCAGGCTGCTTTTTAGCATCTCTTTAACAGTTCTGTGCTTCAGCACGGGGGCTGCTGTCTAGGAGATTTACATTCCACAGAATCACAGAACATTAGGGATTGGAAGGGACCTCAAAAGATCATCTAGTCCAATCCACCATGGTGTTTGTACGGTGCGTCCTCTGGAATAACATCGTAAAGGAACGCGCCCTCCTAAGTCATCCTGGATGAACTGTAAACGTTCTAACATTGTAAAGGCCAGTAACTACTTCAAATACTACATGAGGAAACACACACAATGCTGCTCATGCAGGTAAAACAGGGTTTCTTAAATACATAAAGGTAACTCAAAGTGGAATATCTGTGCTGACAGTCCAGCGGAGGCCCTTGGATGCACTGGGTTTTATATGCACACACGTATCATTAATGACTGGCTAACGTGACTGCTAAAGGACACGTGCCCTCCCGTTTACTGGGGTTTATTTAACTGCCCTATAATTATGCTGAACCAACCCAGCACACACTGCAAACCAGGCCATTAGAGTGAGCCAGGCTCTGAACCTTCTGTACGTGGCCAGTAACAGCTGCCTGTGACTGCAAGGTTCACCCAGACTGAATGTTCCTCTGACAATGTCCTCTTGGACTATGGCAACTGTTCATCTGAAAATCCCCTACTAGGTAAGGAACAGTACTTCCAGCCTTGTGAGAGACCACAGCTTCAGTACTAGGCCCAGTGTTGGGCTCCACAGGATAAGAACAACATAGAAGCACTGACATGTGGCCAGAGAAGGGCAATGAGGCTGGGGAGAGGGCTGGAGAACAGGCCCTATGGAGACAGGCTAAGGGAAATGGAGTTATTGAGTCTAGAGAGGAGAAGGCTGAGAGGAGAACTGGCTCTCTACAGCTACCTACAAGGAGGTTGTAATGAGGCTGGTGCTGCTCTCTTCTCCCAAATTCCTAATGATAGGATGAGGGGAAACAGCCTCAAGTTGCATCAGGGGAGGTTTAGGTTGGATCTTAGGAAGAAGCTCTTTCCTGAGAGAGTAGTTGGGCACTGGAATAGGCTGCCCAGGGAGGTGGTGGAGTCCCCATCCCTGGAGGTGTTTAAAACCTGAGCAGCTAGAGCACTTGAGGCCATGGTGTAGGGATTAGGGAGCTGTTGGGCTGAGGGTTGGACTTGCTGATCCTGGAGGTCCTTCCCAGACATGATGCTTCTAACATTCTACAATTCACTGCACAAAGCTCTCTGCACTCTCAGACATTTCAAAAATGCAAGAAAAACCAACACTTTTTTTCTGTGTGCCCAGTCTTTTAAAACTGACATCTGTTCTCAATCCCTACCCAGCTCCATGTTTTTTGACTGCATTTCCAAAGCCATTCTTTTGTGTGGAGATAATTAGCACTTAAATACTTCATTCAAGGGGTTGCTACATTAACATTAAAATAGTGTAATTACTGATGGTCAAAATGGCACGACTACAATCTATAAATTCAGATTTCTTTTGCTGCTCTGGAGCTGATTTTCCTTCTTCTTCGACTCAGTTTTAATCTGGTTTAAATCTATTAATGGATCTAAAAATATAAAATACCTGTGAAGAGCAGAAGAAAAAGAACAGCCAGGATTTGGCAAGACTGAATCACAAACAGAATCACAGAACATTAGGGATTGGAAGGGACTTTGAAAGACGACGCAGTTCAATTCCCCTGACACAGCAGGATCCCCTACATCCAGTTGCACAGGAACACATCCAGGTGGGTCTTAAACATCTCCAGAGAAGGTGACTCCACAACCCCCCTTCCAGGGCTCTGGCACCCTCATTGCTTGGAAGAAGTCCCTTCTCACACTGATGTGGAATCTCCTCTGTTCCAGCTCACATCCATTGCCCCTTGTCCTATCATTAGATGACACTGAGCAGAGCCTGGCTCCATCCTCCTGACACCCACTCTTTCCATATTTATCAACATTCATGGGGTCACCCCTCAGTCTCTGTTTTCCCAAGCTCAAGACACTCGGCCTTTCCTCATCTGGGAGATGTTCCACTCCCTTCACCATCTCTGTAGCTCTGCACTAGACTCCCTCAAGCAGTTCTGTGCCCTTCTGGAACTGAGAGGCCCAGGACTGGACACAATATTCCAGATTGAACACTAAAGCAGAAAAGAACCTCAGCCTAGTGCCAGGTTGTTCTGAAGATCTTCTAGTTTTTAGGAAGAACTTAAAGGTAGGGATGACATTTATTGAGCAAAATTAGCTGATTTTGGTTTACCATCTAGAAACAAGTGACTCTAGTAGTGATAGTTACTGTAGCTGGGAAGGTATCTTCACTCAAAAATACACTTAGTCTGAAATAGAAATGTTATTTGAGCTGAATCTGCCCAAGTCAACTCTTGAAGAGCTTGTCAAGTAATTTAATCCATTGTGTCTGTGTCTGTGTGTGTGTGTGTGTGTGTGTACAACATGCCAGTGAGAGTTAGGCTGGTCTTGATGATCTTAGAGGTACTTCCTGACTCAATAATTATGTGATTAACACTGTCAGGAAGATGCTCAGAGGAGGTAACTGTTGTTTTCCACAACAGTGTAAAACTGCAGCTTGAACTTGAGTTTCTAAAAGGAAGACACTCTCTGACATAGGAAAGAACTCGAGCAAACACAATGAAACAGTGAAGACTGGCTGATGAGGAGAGGCTGAGGGAGCTGAGGGTGTTTAGCCTGGAGTAGAGGAGACTTAGGGGGGACTTTCTCTCTCTCTACAACTCCCTGAGGGAGGGTGTAGTCAGTGGGGGTTGGGTTCTTCCCCCAAGCAACCAGAGGCAGGACGAGAGGACAGGGCCTAAAGCTGCCAGGAGAGGGTTAGGTTGGATGTTAGGAAGCCCTTCCTCATGGGAAGGGTGATCAGAGCCTGGACTGGACTGCCCAGGGCAGTGGTGGAGTCCCCTTCCCTGGAGGTGTTGAAGGGCAGCCTGGCTGTGGCCCTTAGTGCCCTGGTCTGGCCCATGTGGTGATGACAGGTCCTGGGCTGGGCTGGATGAGCTCAGAGGGCTTCTCCAGCCTCAGTGATTCTGTGAACAGATGCTATAAAATGTCTCAGCTTAAGCAATCTTTGCAATCCAGGCACAGAAGGTAATTCTCACACAGAAGATGGAAGTGCACTGCAGCTCGTATCACAGATTGGCTATTTAGTTAAATTCCCAGGAAAGGAACCCAGCGAGCTCACGGTGATAGCGGGTCCTAAAGCACACCCAAATTGGAAATGGTATTATGGACTTCAGCAAAAGGAATTACAAGTGCAATTGAGCCAAGCAGGCACCTCCTAGTGCCAAGAACATGAGAGCTAAGAAGTAGAGATGGTGTTGGAATCATTATTTGATGAGCGCACTGAATAGGCTGGGTGTCTTTCTGTCTGTCCTACAGTATAGAAATATATATATAAAACAACAAAAATCATTAAAAAGCTGATGAAAAGGAAAGCTACAGTGGATAATCAGCTTGGAATCTCTTCTGATATAATCTACCTTCTCTAGTTTTATTTACAGAGAATCATTGAAAGGTTTGGGTTGGAAGGGACCTTTAAAGATCATCTTGTCGATCCCTTCTGCCATGGGCCAGGGGCATTTTTCACTAGATCAGACAGCTCATCATCAGGCTGGCTTTGAGCATTTTCAGTGATGGGATATCCAGAACCTCTCTGGGCAATTTGTTCCACCATCCTGCCTCCCCCATTTAAAAACAGTCATTTCCTTGTATCTGATCCAAATCTACCTCCTTTCACTATCAAACTGCTGCCTCTTGTTCTGTCTCTACAGGCCCAGGTAAAAAGCTTTTTGTCTTTCTACAAGTCCCTTTTTTATACTGAAATGTTTCCCCAGAGTCTCCTCTTCTCCAGCCTGAACAACCCCAACTGTTCCATCATTTCTTCAAAGGAGAGGTGTGCCAGCCCTCTGATGGTTTTCACTGCCCTGCTCTGAATCTACTCCAACACGAAATACTTAGAACATGCTTTTGGAAGCAATTCCCGTGAATTATTTTAGGCTGTTTAAAATTCTGTCATTAAAATCTTCTGGATGTACTGTAAAACTAGCACATGTTCAAAGCTGTTATACCATGCACCCTTAGAACATCCTTAGAAGGTTTCGTTGGCCTCACGGGCTTCCATGTGGCCCTACTGCAATATACAGAATCATCGTGGCTGGAAAGGACCTCCAGGATCTGCAAGACCTCATCCCAACAGCTCCCTAACTCCTACACTGTGGCCTCAAGTGCTCTAGCTACTCAGTTTTAACACCTCCAGGGATGGGGACTCCACCACCTCCCTGGGCAGCCTGGTCCAGTGCCCAACCACTCTCTCAGGAAAGAACTTCTTCCTAAGATCCAGTCTAAACCTTCCCTGATGCAACTTAGGCTGTTTCCTTCAGTCCTATCATTAGGAATTTGGGAGAACAGCACCAGCCTCACTGCAACCTCCTTTTGGGGAGTTGTAGCGAGCAAGAAGGTCTCCTCTCAGTGTCCTCCTCTCTAGACTCAATAACCTCAGCTCCCTCAGCCACTCCTCATAGGGTCTGTTTTCCAGACCTCACTGCCCTGTACGTTTTTTCACTTCATGTTTTCTCATTCTCCAAAATCAGATTCTCAACTTTAGAATTAAAACACTATTAGAGAAGAACCAAGATGAAGACAGGAAAATATACAGTCAGGAGAAAGATCAATTGAGGAAGAGAGGGAAAGGACCAGGGCAGGACCATTGCCAAGCTCTGTAAACTGAGTATCTATCCCCTTTTCCCTTCTCTTTCTAACCCACCACAAAGAAGAGCAGCAAAACACAAATCTGACTTGCAAAAGTACACTGTGAATCTGCATGGCTGGGTAATGAGAGGACAGATGAAACTGAATATAAATTTATGCAGAATAATTCAAGTGCTTGGGAGAAAAATCTACCAGCTATAGATGGACACGGATGGGATCCGAACTGGGTATTACCATTCTGAAGAGCACACACAGATGTAACAGGCAATCTCATGAAAATGCCACCTCACTGCTCAGTGACAGTCAAAAACAAAAACAGAATAACCCACAGCAGCAGAAAGGAAAAGAGAACTAACAAGGAAATGTCCTTATGCTGGGGGATAGATCTGTGCTGTACTCAGATCATGTGCAGCTCTGCTCGCGACCATTTTAAAAGGATCCAGAACAAAGAGTGTGACACAGATGATCAAAGGCACTTAGGACTTCTAAACAGTCTTAAAGGCAGTTACAGGAAGATGCTATAAATTCCTCAGCACAATCACAGAACATTAGGGATTGGAAGGGACCTTGAAAGATCATCTAGCCCAATCTCCCTGCCACAGCAGGGCCACCTAGACTAAGTCACACGGGATGAAACTGCTTCCCTGTCTCTTTCCAGTACTAACACCAGATGAATCTAGGAAAAGTTCAAAACAGGCAAAGTTCATGCAATCCACACCACGTTGTGCATCGCTGGTGCATGACTGCAGTGTCACTCGCAATGTGCACACAACCTTAGGCAAAGAAAAACATTCAGATAAGGAAAACCTACACATCAAATGCAAAGTACAGCTGTGGTTCAAGAATCACTGAACCACAGAAAGTTAGGGATTGCAAGGGACCTCAAAAGGAACCTCCAGTTCAATCCCCCTGGCACAGCAGGATCCCCAAGATCCAGTCACACAGGAAGTTATCCAGGCAGGTTTTAAACGTCTCCAGAGAAAGAGAATCCATGACCTCTCTGGGCAGCCCCTTCCAGGGCTCTGGCACCCTCACCAAGAAGAAGTTACTTCTCACACTGATGTGGAACCTCCCACGTTTCAGCTCACACCCACTGCCCCTTGTCCTATCAGTAGGTGCCACTGAGCAGAGCCTGGCTCCTTCCTCCTGACACCCACCCTTCACGTACTAACTAATCAACATTAATGAGGTCACCCCTCACTCTCCTTTTTTCCAAGCTCATGAGACCCAGCTCCCTCAACCTTTCCTCATCAGGAGATGCTCCCCTCCCTCCATCATCTTTGTGGCTCTGCACTGGACTCTTTCCAGCAGCTCTGTGTCCTCCTGGAACTGAGGGGCCCAGAACTGGACACACTATTCCAGATGTGGTCTCACCAGGGCAGAGTAGAGGGGTAGGAGAACCTCTCTCAGTCTCTTAACCACTCCCTATCTGCCTACCAGAGAAAGTGTAGACAATATAACATCCAGTTTTCACCCAGATTTAATCTCCTCCATTGTGTTAGGCATCAACCTAGCCCTCAAAAACACCTCAGATCCCTCTCTGGGAAGTGGGGAGGGGGTTTTGATGCAAAGTGATAGAGAACAACTAATTAGCACAACCAACCAAGTTCAATGAAACCGAGAGCTGTAGAGGTCAGAGGTATTAAAGTTCCAAGTATTAAACTGGGTGACTAAGGGACAGGCAAATCAGAGCACCCGAGCTGAGAACATATTTTAGGGTATGACTCAGCAAGCCAACGTGCCTCCATCAGCGCAACACTTGAGCATGTGCTCGACAGAACCATAAGGTCCCTGGAAGTTAATGATGTTAATGTGAAACAGACTTTGCAGCAGACAGGCAGAGAAATTCTATGCAGAGCAGAAAAAGAAAATCTTCACTTGCTGACAGGCCTCCTGAAAGTATGAAATGAGACTGGAGCGGCACAGAACCCAGTGGGGTTCGAGGGGGTGACTTCATGAATGTTGGTAACTATGGAAAGGGCAGGTGTCAGGAGGATGGAGCCAGGCTCTGCTCAGTGGCATCTAATGACAGGACAAGGGGCAGTGGGTGTGAGCTGGAACAGAGGAGGTTCCACATCAATATGAGAAGGAACTTCTTCCCAGTGAGGGTGACAGAGCACTGGAAGGGGCTGCTCAGGGTGGTTGTGGAGTCTCCTTCTCTGGAGACATTTAAAACCCGCCTGGAAGTGCTTCTGTGTGACTAGATCTAGGTGATCCTGCTCTGGCAGGCGCATTGGACTGGATGATCTTTCCAGGTCCCTTCCAATCCCTGACACTCTGTGATTCTGTGAACATAAAGCTAAAAGCTAAGAATCCAGTGGTCAGGCACTGGAACAGGCAGCCCAGGGAGGTGGCTGAGTTGCCATCCCTGGCAGTGTTTAAGGATCATTTACATGTGGAGTTGGGGACCTGTTTTATGGGTGAACTTGACAGAGTAGGCTTGATGACTGGACATGATGATCCCAAGGTTCTTTTCCAACCAGAGTGATTCTGTGAATCAACCATAAATGTCTGGTGCAAAATCAGGTGCAGCATAAGGACCTGGTGCCTAAGAGGAAGGAGATATCTAGGGAAAGTATAACCCATGGTCTAGTCTTTATTCCAAAGTATAAAGAGAGTTATAATCTAATGACATCAGAATAACATGACACCGAACAGGAAGGTGAGCCCTGTGCTACAGGATGAAAGAATGGATGGGGAAGTTTGCCTGTGGCAGCTAATGATGGTGGTGGTGGTAAATATTCGTATCAGAGTCTCTACATTAGAATCACAGAATCATCATAGCTGGAAAGGACCTCCAGGATCAGCAAGTCCAGCCGTCAGCCCAACAGCTCCCTAACCCCTACACCATGGTCTCAAGTGCTCTGGCTACTCAGTTTTTAAACACCTCTAGGGACGATGACTCCACCAGCTCCCTGGGCAGCCTGTGCCAGTGCCCAACCACTCTCTCAAGAAAGAGCTTCTTCCCAAGATACAAGCTAAACCTCTCCTGATGCAAGCTGAGGCTGTTTCTCCTCATCCTATCATTAGCAATTTGGGAGAAGAGCCCAGCACCAGCCTCTCTACAATTTCCTTTGAGGTAGCTGTAGAGAGCACGAAGATCTCTTCTCAGCCTCCTCTTCTCTAGACTCAATAACCTAGTTCCCTCAGCCACTCTTTCAAGGGCTGTTCTCTAGCCCTCTCCCCAGCCTCATTGCCCTTCTCTGCTCCTGCTCCAGCCCCTCTATGTCCTTCTGATCCTGTGGTGCCCAACACTGGACCCAGTACTTAAGGTGTGGTCTCACAAGTGTAGAGTACAGAGGCACCATCACCTCCGTACTCCTGCTGGTCAACTTGTTTCTGATCCAGGCCACGATGCCGTTGGCCCTCTTGGCCACCTGGGCACCCTACTGGCTCCTGTTCAGCTGGTTGTCTAAAACTACCCCCAGGTTCTTTTCTGCCAGGCAGCCCTCCAGCAGCCCTTCCCCAAGCCTGTGTCTGCTGCGGGTTGTCATGCCCGAAGTGCATGACCAGGCACTTGGCTCCGTTAAACCTCATCCCACTGGCCTCAGCCCATCACTCCAACCTGTCCAAATCCCTCAGCAGCTCCTCCCTACCCTCAAGCTGATCAACACTGACACTTCATTTTGTGTCACCTGCACATTTATCAAGAGCCCACCACAGAAACATCTCAGGAAATCTCCCTACCACGCTGAGAGCGTTTCAGCTTAAGGACTTCTCCAGAACACCGTGCAGCTGCGGCTGATAGGGAAGCAGATGGAGAACTAGGGAGACAAAAGCTGTGCAGCAAGTAATGTGTGTAGCCCACGTCTTTGCTCGCTAGGAATATCCCCAAGCACTTTTCTTTCCATATAAATAGAAAAATAGAACAGGTATTATTTAGAAGGAACAACCATATGGTTTTTTATATGCTTTAGATGGTATTTTCAGCATGTTATTGTAATACAAAACAGGATTAAAAACTGCTTTCTGTTTTAAAACCATCCTGTTTCATTTGGTCAACAGGACAGAGGTGAGGGCACTACAACAGCGTGTTACTGCCACAGGCTGGAGCACATTACTGGCTTCCCAAGCCTAAGGAAGTATTCATCAGCCTTGCTAAATCTTTGCTAAAAATTCTGACTCTCTTTACATTCCACTTCAGCCTAGATGCATCTGCCTGCTCTGCGCCTCCTCAGCACCCAGTGCTGCAATGTGTAGGAAAAGAAACCAGGCAAAATGCTAAAGCAAAATGCTACAGCAAAGAGAATCAACCTCAGCACTAAAATCTATTACCCTCAAACCGTGTCCTTTCTCTCTAACCCCTTCATTTCTTCTCATCCTGTTTTGATAATGAAGTGGCAGAATCAGAATCCATTCTTATCCTGATTTAAGGTACCTGCACTGCTGCAGGAACGATGCCAGTCAGGGCTTCTGTCTGCACACAGCGTGTTCTCTCCAATTTTCAGTGCTGAAGCACACACAAACCATCGCAGAGGCACATGTAAATCACCACTCTCTTGCCCACTGGAACAGAATCTCAGCTACCAACGCTAACAGTTGCCTACAGAAGGCCCCTACATCTGGTCGGCCGCATCCCAGGCAGCAACCACAGGCACTCTTGGCTGTGCTGGGAATTCATCGCTGTAGTGCAGCTGAACATCAGATGAAAACCACCAAACCTCTGAGCCTCCGGGGTTAAACAAACGTTTTCACTCACGACAAATTCTTCTGTGAGGAAGCAAAGCCGTAACAAGGCACGTATGAGGGTTTATGTGAATCATTAAAGGACTACTGACTTTCCAAGTCACTTAATGTACACTGGAGAGTGTGCAGACAGAATAAATCCATAAGTCTCCCAAATTTTAGAAGCTCAGATGGAAAAATGCAAAACAATTTGTAAAAAGAAAAACAATTGGAATCACCATCAATGCCACTCAGATTTAAAAGTCAATAGTCATCAACTCCCAGTGCTTGATCATCTTTACTGGGAGGCAGAAGGGGCAGGTCCAATCAGCACACAAACCCATTTCCAAGCGCACACAGAATTCAGTACCTACCTAGCCACTCGTTGAATTTTTTTACTTCACTAGGAAGTCCCAGCTCAGTGAAGTCACCGGCGTGGATTAACACGTCTCCATAGGGCATCTGGATGGGATCGGTTCTGGAGTGAGTGTCAGAGATACAGACAAACCGTGTGTATCCTGGAGGCTTGGGAGCATCGTGGGGCACCGGATCAACCCTGTAGGAAACGCATCACAACAAGGTCAGAAAGCGCCTGCTAGCGCTAGCAGACACTGCCTACGCTGCAGTTCCAACGCTGTTTTTCACCTTCACAAAACACTACAGATTTCACAGAACCATAGAATCATCAGGGACTGGAGCTCAAAAGCTCATCCAGTCCAATCCCCCTGCCACAGATCACCTAGACCAAGTCATACAGTCAGTCTGGGTTAGAAGGGACCACAGGATCACCCAGTTCCAACTCCCTTGCCATGGGCTGGGACATCCCACCCTAGACCAGACTGGCCAGAGCCCCATCCAGCCCGGCCTCAAACACCTCCAAGGATGGGGCCCCAACCACCTCCCTGGACAACCCATTCCAGGCTCTCACCACTCTCACGGTGAAGAACGTCCTCCTCACATCCACTCTAAATCTCCCCATCTCCAGCTTTGCTCCATTCCCCCTAGTCCTGTTGCTACCTGACATCCTAAAAAGCCCCTCCCCAGCCTTTTTGTAGCCCCCTTCAGATACTGGAAGGCCACAAGAAGGTCACCTGGGAGCCTCCTCTTCTCCGGACTGAACAGCCCCAACTCTTTCTTAGAGTAGAAGGACGGAAGGGCTTTACTAAAACAAACTTAACGCTGACGGGAGGCGTAAAGCTTCTCCACGTTTTCAGTACTCGTTGGGTAGACGGATTAATTGAAAGAGATTAAGGAACAAGACTGAATGATGGCAGTAGCTCTGAAACAAATACATCCAAATAAATCAAAGGCATCGCCGGTATCAAAGGAACAGCACTACCCCGCTTCGTTGCTTAAACATGATTACAAGGTACACAGGGAAAAGATTTGCTTTCGATACAGAAATACACTGAAATGCATTTTTGTTCTAATTATGAGGGGGGTTTTTTCCTTCCTTCAAGTTATCAAATCCCAGCAAATTTAATTAACACATTTTGGAGATTGTTTCAGTGTATTAATGCAAAGCAAGATAAGAACTCTCCTGACAATTGCCAGGACAAATGTGGCAACTTTCTGGGCTTAATTATACTGAACGAAATCAGATGCTACGAGGGGTGAGGCTGCACAGGTCAGAGCCCAGTCCAGATACTGAAACTGAGGGAACAAAAAGATCTGACTCAGTGTAGGCCAAGGTGGTGTGTTTTAGACAAGGAAAGCAGAGAACGTCTCTCTGCTCTACGCGGAAAACGATCTCAGAGGTTTATTCCAGCCTCGGTAATAACAATAATAACCCAGGGGAGGGTTAGGTTGGATGTTAGGAAGCCCTGCAGCAGAATTCCACTGCAGCTGAAGCTTTTGCAACAGAGAGATCTTGCAGATGGCTCTTGTGTCCTGAAAGTGATTCTGATGGCAGTAGTTGTTTAAAGGGGAGGGTTAGATGGGATGTTAGGAAGCCCTTCCTCGGGGAAAGGGTGATCAGAGTCTGGACTGGACTGTCCAGGGCAGTGGTGGAGTCCCCATCCCTGGAGGTGTTTAAGGACAGACTGGCTGTGGCCCTTAGGTCCTGGGCTGATCCAGAATGAGCTCAGAGAGCTTTTCTAGTAATTCTGTGGTTCTGTAGACTCTTCTCAGGACCCATTCCCTAAGGACAGCCTATTCTCAACTACTTGCTCAGGTGCTGAACCTCTACCACGCAGCTGACTGTCTAAGCCCTCTGGAAATACGACTGGCTACCGTCAGAAGTTTCAACAGCACATTGTTGAGCACCCAGGGGATATTAACAAGTCACTTATTTCCAGCCCAGTAAAAACCATTCATCTATTGAGACCAGTGAGCAAGTTCTTGAGTGCCCAGGAACAGCCTCAATATCCACAAGAACCAGCTAAGTCACCAGAAATGAAGCAACCTGCACATGGCATTTTCAGTTGTAAAAGTGTTTCTGAACCCACGTTTGTTTGCTTGTTCTTCGATACCATTTGTCAGCTCTATAAACAAAAGATGTTTCCTAGTGCTCGCACTCGACTGCATTTCAGCACAGTCTCCAACACAACTGATGCACTGTCCTCAAAAACTCTTTGCTCACCGCTCAAGTCTACATGTTAGTCTTCACACCTGTTTCATATAGTATCTACTGATGCCAAAGAATACATGGAAGCCCTCCCTGAATGGACACAGAGCATTCAACCAGTTGTAACAGCAGAGTATTTTGCCTGCCTGTCACGTCTTGATGCCAAGAAAGGGAGTGACCCACTCTTATGGATTCACTTGGGGTCCAATTAAGGAGGTTGACTCCATAGGTCCACATTAAAGTCGAAGTTCACTGAAATTATCAGATTCCAAACTCCAGCAACACAGGGAATCATAAAAACGACTCAATATTGGGCTCAGAGAGTACAGAAATCACTGCAGTTACTGGATGACCAACCTCAGAGAATAAAGAGGAAAAGGGAGATAAGAGGGTTGAGAGATCAGGTCACCGCTCTGGACTGCAGGCTTTGGCTCTCCCCTACCCCTGCCTCACTCCTCGACTCTGCAGATCTTTGTTTCTCAGTGGGAGGGTGAGGTGGTTTTGACAGGTGCTACCCTCTGCAACTTGGTCTAGGTGGTCCTGCTTTGGCACAGGGATTGGACTAGATGATCTTTCAAGGTCCCTTCCAATCCCTAACGATTCTATGATCTGCACTTCCCATCTTCACAGATCCTGGCTGCAGGCTGGGGAGGGTCCAAGATGCAGCAAAAAACTCTGCCTTCAGCAGTCTCGTGTCCTGGCTGCAGGCTGGAGTGGGCTGGTGATAAAAGCTGCAGATTCACACATCTTCCTGGCACATCAGTCTCTCATTCTGGCTGCGGGCTGGGCAGGGCTGATGGCAAAGGCCACAGCTCCACACTGTTCAAATCTCTCCCTCCTATACTCACTGCCAGGGGTGCTCTTCCCCCCCCACCAACAGCTCTCTGTTTCCAGCGTCCCAGACAAAGCAACGGCCAGTCAGTCCTTGGGTGAGACAGCTCTCAGTGCTCAAGCACAGGTTTTGCAGATAGGCTGGCAGAGCTCCCAGGCCTGCCCTGCAGAGCAGGGGACTCTCACCACACGCAGGTCTGCCCCGTTACCCTGCTCACAAATTACCTCCTCTCTGCTGACAACGGTCTGAGCCATCCCACTTGCTGTGAATCACAGCCTGACACTGCAAAGATCACGCCCTATGTTTGTAAAATACCAAATCACATCCAACACCAAGAATAATGTCAACGACGTGCTAGCGTATGGTCTTCCTAAAGGAAATAGAGTTTCCCTTAAAGAAATTAAAACCAGCCTTGTGTTGTGAAGATGAAGCTGCTTTTCTCTTTAATAAACACAATAGGTACTTTTATCGTCTATAAAAATATTTTAGAGTAAAACTTTTAGTTGATTTACTTATAATAGCTTTACTGCTTTGCTCTTCCTCTGGCTTCAAGCTTTCACACAGCAGGTTTCATTTTGTAATTAGAATTCTTCACTTTACATTACACATAAGTCATTTAGAGCAGTTCACTTTACTGATGGCATTATACAAGAAATCAGAAAGAAACACATTATTTTAACTCCTCTTTAAGCACTTAGCATTTGAGGGAACTGGAGTTACTGAGTCTAGAGAAGAGGAGGCTGACAGGAGACCTTCTTGCTCTATATAGGTACCTCAGAGGAGGTTGTAGCAAGGCTGGTGCTGCTCTCTTCTCCCAAATTCCTAATGATAGGATGAGGGGAAATGACCTCAAGTTGTGTAAGGGGAGGTTTATATCGGATCTTAGGAAGAAGTTCTTTCCTGAGAGAGTGGTTGGGCACTGGACCAGGCTTCCTAGGGAGCTGGTGGAGTCCCCATCCCTGGAGGTGTTTGAAAACTGCGTAGCTAGAGCACTTGAGGCCATGGTGTAGGGATTAGGGAGCTGTTGGGCTGAGGGCTGGACTTGATGATCGTGGAGGTCCTTTCCAGCCACAATGATTCTATGATTGTGCCAACAGTGTGTGTTATCCAGACACAGGCTTGGTATTCTCAGCAGATATTTACATCAATAAGCAAGCACACAGTGCAAGGAAACCTTACGAAGATTGCAGAGGGTATCACCCTTGTGACCGCTCTTATTTTATCACGCAGACACACGGATCATTAGGGGTTGGAAGGGACCTCCAGGGGTCATCGAGTCTAACTGCCCTGCTCCTGCACGACCACAGAACCTAAGACAGGTCACACAGGAAGGCATCCAGATAGGTCCTGAAAGTCTCCAGTGGCGGCTCCACAACCTGCCTGGGCAGCCCGTTTCGGTGCTCTGTAACCCTTACAGTGAAGAAGTTCTTCCTCATGCTGAGGTGGAGCTTCCTGTGCTCCATTTGACACCCACTGCCCCTTGTCCTATCATAGGGCACAAGTGAGAAGAGATTGTCTCTTTCTTCTTGACACCCAGGCCACATAGATTAATAGAGAGGGATTAACCCCTCATAACCTTTTCCTCTCCAAGCTGAAAAGTCCCAGATCTCTCAATCTCTCCTCATAAGGGAGGTGCTCCCTTCCCCTAAACATCCTCATGGTCCTCCACTGAACTCTCTCAATCAGATCTCTGTTCCTCTTGAACTGGGAAGCCCACAACTGGACACAATATTCCAGGTGTGGCCTCACTAGGGCAGAGTAGAGAGGGAGAAGATCCTCCCTTGACCTGTTGGACACACTCTTCCACTGGCCTTCACCACAAGAGCACACTGCTGTTCCGTGGAGAACTTGTTGCCCACAAGAACTCCAAGGTTCCTCTCCACAGCAGTGCTCTCCAGCAGATCACTCCCCAACCTGCACTGATGCATTACCACTGCTTGTTGTTTAATTTTATACTAGCCAGGCGATCTCACTCTCTCACCCCTTACACAAAGTAGTTGCACTTAGCAAATGGACTGATTTGTGATCACTGCAGTAACTATTAGTAGGAAGGGTTTTGATGAGTCTGTAACCCAGACCAAGGAGCAGGGCCATCAGCAGAAAGCTGTTTTGAACCAGGTTATTGTTGGTTCCTATACGGTGTAAGGATGTTTGCAGAGCCCGTATCACCACGGAGACAAGGGAGAACACCTTCAACCAGAAACACCCTGACAGAAAACCCAAGGTAGTAAGAAAGTCCACAACAAAAGGAAAACCTATCCAAATCTATCATAGAAAATGTCCATCAGACTTACAGTCCAAGTCACCATCTGAGTCAGGTCCATTGCCTGCAGCAGCCTATCTGCAGAGAGGGAGAAGGAGAGTCCCGCAAACAGTTGGCACAGACCCCGTCTCCCCAGGAGGTGTCTGTAAGCAGCCTCCCTTTTATACACTGGTGCTGCTTCAACAACTTCCCCCATGAAGCAGACACCTGTTGTTATCCAATCCGGACTCTCTCTCTCAAGGTTCCTTAGTTCAGGGAGAACCACAGAACATTAGGGATGGGAAGGGACCTTGAAAGATCACCTAGTCCAATCCCCCTGCCACAGCAGGACCACCTAGACCAAGTTGCACAGGAACATCCAGGGGAGTATTTTTCTCCACACTCCCCCATGAGATTCTAGTCATTGGCTGTCTCTTACAAGAAAAAGGAATCATCCAGTTGCCAACCTCAGTTCTCAGCACTTCATTAAGGAAGCAAAACAGTGTCCTTTGAATTCTTTTTGACTGTTCCATCAAACACATGAACAAGGCACTGACAATTCAGAAGGCACTAACAAAACCACAGTACTTACATTTGCACATGTGGAGGCTGAAATCGTCCCTGGTTAATGTTGTAGAACGTGAAAGCCTGGGTGGGGTTGGAGCTGTACTCATCCACTTCAATGATGAGTCTACTGTGCTGATGCCTTCTAGCTGCCATAATGTGCGACTGGGCGAAGGCCATGCTTGCGCTGTGTAGCTTGGCTTCTTCAGGCAATCATAGCTGCTATCTTCCTACATCGGTGAAAGGCGACCATGACATCTCCTTACCTAGTCATCAGCACATTCCCCTTGGAAAAACCTGAAAGCAGACTGAAGAGATGGAGCAGAACTGTTTGTTACTCTGTTTGGAGTTGGCTTTATTTAATGTGAGATGAAGGAGTCGGGGGGGGGGACATGAAGGGACAAAGCAACACAACCCAAAGAATTCACGACAAACCTTTCCAAGTCAGTAATTGAATGAATGAACTATAATTGGGGGTGGGAAGCAGAGAGTGGAAGTAAACTTTAAATAAAGAACACAGGTAACTTGCTCAAACATCTCAAACATGGAATAGACATCTAATGGCCAAACAGCAATCTTTCCTCAAATCAATTAGTTGTTTTCCTTTTAATTGCGTTGCTGATTGTTATTCCCCATCCTCCTCAAAAAACTCCACCAAATCTGAACCTAAATACAAAGCTGTGCACAAGTGAAGTTAAGAGAGACTGAGGTTGGACATGAGGAACAAATTCTTTCCTGTGAGGGTGCTGAGATGCTGGAACAAGGTGCCCGATGAACTTGTGGCTGCCCCATCCCTGGAAGTGTTGAAGGCCAGGTTGTCTGGGGCCCTGAGCAACCTGCTCTAGCGAAGGTGTTGCTGCCTGTGCAGGGGGGTTGGAACTAGATGAGCTTTAAGGTTCCTTCCCACCCTGGCCATTCTGTGATTCTATGATTTAAAATTCTATCTGTTCATTACAGTGAGTAACTGCCAGTGGTTGTTCTTTACACCCTAAGGCGCAGAGCAACCGGCATTCTGTGGTGACGTCAGGTCATGGGCTGGACCCGACGATCTTAAAGATCTTCTCCAGACTCAGTAATGCTGTGCTCCTGGATGTCCAGCATCGTGGAAGGAATGCCCAACTCAGCTATGCAGGGCTCCCTCCTTCAAACACATTCTCTTCCCCATCAGCACAAGCCCAACATCCTGCTTTCACTAGAAAATAAAGCGATCGGAAGGACAACAGGCAGCTTGGTGTTACTAAGTACTAAAAGGGTACAATCCACACAGGTTTTATGTTTGGGAATAAATCTTTCCCTGAAGTTTCTGGAGGCACTACCACAAATGGGTAGAGGAACAGCAAAGTGAAACCAACTGGAATGTAAAGAGTATCCCCTAGAAACACGAGAAAGTAATTTAAATATGAATTCTACTTTGATTTCCAGGCTTTAATAAAAATGGATTATAAGCTCTAAAGGTGGGTGTTTTTACAGTAGAATTTTGCATTCTTTTAGAAAGTTGTCTGTCTTAAATCCTTACTTTCATGGAAGTGAGGGCTCTTACAGGGAATAGAAGTAATCTGTTACAGGTGATATACTGCATGAATACTGGGGGCAGTTGTGGGCCTCTCACTTCAAGAAAGAGATTGAGGGGCTGAAACAGAGGAGCAATGAGGCTGGAGAAGGGATTGGAGGGAAAGTGTGATGGGGAGAGGCTGAGGGAGCTGGGGGTGTTTAGCCTGGAGAAGAGGAGACTCAGGGGGAAACCTTCTCCCTATCTACAACTACCTGAAGGGAGGCTGTAGTCAGGTAGGGGTCGGGCTCTCCTTCCAGGTAACCAGCACCAGGATGGTGCACCTGAAACTGCATCAGGAGAGGATTAGGTTGGATGTTAGGAAGCCCTTCCTCATGGAAACAGTGATCAGACCTGGAATGGACTGCCCAGGGCAGTGGTGGAGTCCCCATCCCTGGAGGTGTTTAAGAACTGGCCCTTGGTGCCCTGGTCTGGCTGCTGTGGTGATGTTAGGTCCTGGGCTGGCCTGGGCGAGCTCAGAGGGTTTTTCCAGCATCAGTAACTGTGATTCTGTGAAAAGTCCTGCAGAATGCAGGAGCAGAGTTTCTGTCAACGCAGCAACACACTCAGCGTGTAGAGTTTCTGGACTGCAGGACCATAAACATTTCAGGAGCCCTTGCCGACGTGCCTTACTGACAGGACCATTGCCAACAGTGATGGATGAGGAGGGTCTTTATAAAATTTTAAAGCTATTTACAAGTACTCAGGTCCTATTTAGTTCTAGTGGCAGTCAAGCACCTAGGCATCATTAAAAATCTGGGCTTCAGTCCTTTGCTTCACTACTACAGACGTGAAGTGCTCCAGGAAGAGGCAGCGTATTTTTGTGTTGGGAAATCTTTCTCTTTGGAAGCTGACATGAAGAATTCAGCTCAGTTTGGTGACTTGTTGAATGGCTTAAAGTGATGACAACTTGCTGCCACTAACGAGCCCCAGGAAAACAGCCTGAGAATCAAAAGATTCCTCCCTGCCCTTCCCTAGAATTCAGTGGTAAGGAGCCAGTACAACAATAACAAAGGAAATTCTTCACTTTAAACGTTCTCAGATGCTGCGTTGAGGCTACAGAACGAGCAGCAGCACAAAGGAATGTGCCAGAGCAGGGCGAAGGAAGGCAGGCACCATCCTTGTAAGAATAATCAAGTACAAATTGCTGCATTTAGGCAATAAGAAATTATGACGGCAGATGTGAAGAAGCCTCCCTGAGGAGCTTCCTGTATTAAATGATGCGTTTGGAAAGGAGTTTGAGTAGGCAAGGGCAGAGCTTTTACAAGGGGCAAACTGTTCTAAGTTGAACCTACTTCTGTTTGAAAGAAACTATTACAACTGGTGACCTCTGGAAATAATTCTCTGGTAAAATTAATAACTTATGATACCACACGGCTACGCGAGCATTTCAAACCTGGAAAACACAGCCGTTGTTTTATAATTCAGGGATTGCACTCACTTCTACCAACTGAACTGCAGTTGGGAAGGAGCTAAGATACTGTTATGGTTTGAAAATCGCCCACCAGAGTCGCCAGACTATCCTAGGACAGGTCACAGAATCACAGAACATTAGGGATTGGAAGGGACCTCAAAAGATCATCCAGTCCAATCCCCCTGCCACAGCAGGACCACCGAGACCGAGTTGCAAAGGAATATATCCAGGTGGGTTTTAAACGTCTCCAGAGAAGGAGACTCCACAACCAACCTGGGCAGCCCCTTCCAGGGCTCTGGCACCCTCACTGGGAAGAAGTTCCTTCTCCCAGTGAAGAAGGTTCCTTTACGTGGAACTTCCTACATTCCAGCTTACACCCATTGCCCCTTGTCCTATCACTAGCCACTGAGAAGAGCTACTGTGGCCTTAGGGATTGAGAATCTCCCTGCGACCACAGGATGTTCTCAGGGGCTCACAGCAGCTGAAGAAATGGCTTCTGTCAGCCTCCTTGGTGAGTCCTGTCTTCTCTCAACTTACACATCCAATCTGATGCAGAAACAGCGGAGGTAAGTGGGAATGCATCTCAAAATCCACTCTTAAGATCTGATTCCTCTTTCTGGTTAAGTGGAAAACAGCACTTAAGGAAAAAAAACCAAGCAGAAAGATCTGCCACGGCAGTGCTCCGGCTTCTGCCAAACGACAGTCACCCAGTGTCAACTCCAGACGCACACAAAGCATCCGAGACTGAAAAAGCAGGGAAAGAGCCAGAAATGAAAAATATGAAAATAAAATAACTAGCAATCTCACCAATAGCCTGCGCTCCACGAGAATCAGATCCGCACCAGACGTAATTAGTAAGCATAATTCAATAGCAAGCTTCATTCGAGCTCATTTCAGAAACATACACAGATGTCTTTGAACCTTACCTTTCAGTCTAGGGTTTTCTTCCTGCATAAGTGCTTGGCTGACTACTAACATTCTCGGTGTTTGACAGAACAAGCTGTCTCTTTCCAGCTTGACTGATAACCAGCCTAACACCCATTACTCCCCTCTTTCTGTTTCCATCTCCAATAACCCCCCAAATCGTAACTTCTTTCTTTTTATATTCTGAAATGTCTTCCTTTCCCAAACCAGAGTAGCAAATGCAGCAGGGAAATAATTATCTGCTGCTACAGCACGCAAAGTTTTAAAATTATATGCCCAGCATTACCACCACAGAGCATTAAGACTCAAATCCCCACAGCAACAACGTGCTAACCATCCTCTTCCCCCAGACTTATGGAGCTGTGGGATGTCTGCCAGGGAGAAAACAGAGAAATGTAAAAAGGACTGCAAGAACACGAATACTAAAATAAATATCACAAACCTGGCTGTTCCAATCACAGACTGAGCACAAGCTATTAAATCAGCTAAGCCATCCTCTCGCTGATGGCAGCAGCGTTCTCCGCGCATTACCTCCCTGCTGCTCGCTCCAGTGTGTGCTCAAACGCTCACACCGTTCTGCGGCCACCACGCACGACGAGCACCGCTCCACCGCCTTCACGAGGCTCTGCACCGCGCCACGAACGCTGCGCTCTGCCACATCTGCCCCGGGGAACCACGGTGCTAGGCAGGTGCCTGAACCCAGGTGGGCATTTCAGTCCTTTGAGGAGGTTCTCACGTAAATCTTTCTCTTCTTTTACTTTTTCAGCTTGAAATTTTTGGTATTTTCATCTCACAGCCTTCTTGAAAAGCTGCCTTTTCCCTCTCCTCTTGTATGGATTTTCCAGCTTTTTTTTGCATCTTATTTCACTTTTTTTCCATTTCAAATGGTTTTAATTTCATCTTACTTCTCCACTCACAGATCCTGCTTTATTCTGTGTTAGAGCTTCAGCTGACTGTTGGTCCACTGCCTTTCACCACAGAATCATCGTGTCTGGCAAGGACCTCCAGGATCATGTCCAGACGTCATCCCAACAGCTCCCTAACCCCTAGACCATGCCCTCAAGTGCTCTAGCTACTCAGTTTTTAAACACCTCCAGGGATGGTGATTCCACCACGGACGGTGATTCCACCACCTCCATGAGCAGGCTGTTCCTGTGCCAAAGGAACTGTATTTCATTCCATCAGCCCCACTGTTCCCTCCATCCTCTACCCTTTACCTCAAGGCTGAAAACAACACTGAGACTTCTTGAAAATTATGCCAGCAACACACAATATAAATCTAGATTTGAAAACAACATGTCTTGAGCAGATGTCACTGAAATAATAATTAGAAACCAAGATAAAATACTGATGATAATTATACTAACGAAGAAGTTGCAGATGAAGAAAGAAGCAAAAAGAAAGAATCATAGAATAGCCAGGAAGGGACCTTAAGGGTTGGAAGGGACCTTAAGGATCATCTAGTTCCAACACCCCTGCACAGGCAGCGATGCCTAGACCACTAGAGCAGGTTACTCAGGGCCCCAGACAACCTGGCCTTCTACACTGCGCAGCCACAACTGCCTTGGGCAACCTGTTCCAACACCTCAGCACCCTCACAGCAAAGGATTTGTTCCTCATGTCCAACCTCATTCTCCTCTCAAGTCTGGAACACTTGTCCTCTCACTACATCATCAGCGTGCACACAGTTACACACCAGCGAAACCCTTCCACGAGCTTCATCGAGGGTTCACGTCTTGCCCTGTACTACAGTGCTCTACATCAACTGCCAGATCATCCTTCACACCCTTTATTTAAACCAAAAAATACACCAAAAGGACAGCGGAGTACTCTGCAGTAGTCCCAACTGTCATAGTAACAGCCCTACCACTAGCAGTGAGCTTCGGTATCACAATTGACCATTTTTGTTTTAAACCCCCCAGAAAAGCTTGTTCTAGGCTGACCAGCAGTACGCGAACATGCTGTCACGAGTAAAGCAATCGCTCACGAGGAGAACGAAAATGCACAAGGCTTTTTGCTATCTCAAATACCCATTTGAGATACTCCAGAGAGAAGCCAATCAATGGAACGAGTCTGCTATCATCGGTTCTGCCATCGGGAAATGAATACCCTAATAATCCTAAAAAGGCCTTATTCTGTAGGATGGAACGAACCAGGCAAATCGCTGCAGATGAAAGCTTTTCCGAAGGGATGCACGCTCTGCTCTTCCTCCTCTTCACTTCCTCGAGCAGAACGCAAGTCCTGGCAAACAAAAACCACCTGAGCTGATCGGTCTGGACTCCCGATGACAAGCGAAAGCCGCATAATCAAACGCCACCAAGACACTTCTGGATTTTAAGGTCTGTCATGCCCAGTTCTATTGATGGAATCATTACTCAGCTTTCTAAATGAATATAACTTGTCATAGACGGAAACACTTTCCATTGCATTTAATAACTGAAGCTGCAGTGAAGTGACAGAAGCCCTCTTACCCAAAACAAGCGCACAGCTCTGGACCTGCAGTTTCTGTGAATGAGAGCTAAACAGCAGCGTTAAAAGCAGAACAGGTTCCTCTGCGATATCTGAATCACAATCTCGTGACCTGTGGTGTCATTCAAGGTGTTCACCACCCTTACAAACCTATAGTTCTTCATGACAAGAGTGACCTACAAATCCTGCTGAGAAACCTAACTGTACTGGACCACCGGTTCGGAGGTGGTGAAAGGTGCCAGGGTGGCAGCCTTCAGGCCTGCAGCTCTCCCAGCACAGACAGAGGTCATGGAGAGGGGCTGGCACCCACAGCAGCCTTGGGGCAGTGCCCTGGCCAGCCAGCACGCCTTAGCCCTCCACTGGAGAGACCACCACTGCAGGCAGCATCAACTTCACACCTACAGCCTAAGAAACACCCTGCTTTAAGCGGCAAACAGATGTACAAACGAGGGTGAACTGGGTAACGCAGATTTATCTCCGCAAAGAAACTGAGCTGCCCTCACCCATCCATTCTGAAAGAGCCTGAGGTAAGAATGTACTGCTCCGCTTGCTCCTCAAGGAATAACACGTACATGCATTGCTGTGAAAAGCTGGTCAAGTTGTCTTGAGCTCAAAAATTGGAATAAACTTTCAAAATGCCTCTTTACCATGGCTCTTACTTCACAATCCTCACCTGCTAACCACAGCTCCTCTGCTCCACCATGGTATTTTCAAGAGCCTGTGGTGTGCACTTAACGGAATGAGATCCTAACCATTCCATTATTCAGTCTGTGCTCTCTTCAGCAGCTTCTGCTGAAAGACCTTACACCAAAACCACGAGAGACGAAGGGGACTCTCTGGGCAGGTTTTTACGTCACATCTGAGATGGTTTTCTGTGCCTGAGAACCTACATTTGCTAACTGTTCTCAGCCAAATAGCCACTCAGTTCTGTGTGACTGCATCTTATCCCTGGAAGTCAGAGCTACTCAAACCCCTACAACCAAAACCAGGGGGCATAATTCCGAGTTACCTGTAAGCCTCAAAATCCTACAGACTTCAGCAAGAAAACAGGCAAGATCTATCCTCTACTGTTTAGAGCCTCCTGTTTCATCTATCAGTGAAAATGTTTAGAACCTCCTACTTCAGCTATCGATGAACACTTCAGTGCCTCACCATACATATCACAGGATCACTGGAGTTCAAAGGGACGTCAAGAAAACCAACCCCTCCACCAAAGCAGGGCTGCCCAGAGCACAGGGCTGCAGCCAGGCAGGGTTTGAGTGTCTCTGCAAACTCTCTGGGCAGCCCGTGCCAAGGTTCTGTCACACATGCATTAACTGCTGAGGTACAGGGCACTGAGCAATCTGGTTTGTAACATGAAACTAAAAGATCCAGTGGCTTCAATACCACTTCTCGTTCCTCTTATTTAATGACAATGACCTTAATCTGCATTAGAAACAAAAAACCCAACACAATTCCCCAAAATATTTCTCACTGAGCTAAAACACACATCATCACCATCATCACCATCTCCCGACCATAAGCGAGTCAAATACTCAATGTCAAAACACACATCATCATTGGACTAGATGACCTTTTGAGGTCCCTTCCAGTCCCTAATGTTCTCTGATCATCTCCTGACCATAAGGATCCACCAGACACTCAGTGTCAGAAATCTTTGCTGAAATTATTTTCCTCTTCAAATTAGATCTCTTCCATTCGAACACAAATACTACACAAATACCATTCTTGTTAGCTTCAACCATCATAACAAGATGATACAGACACAGCGAGGACAAAATCCAAGCAATGATTGGAACTAGTCTTTTGGAACTATGCCCTAACATACACTCCCGTGGCGTCGCCTCCAAAAATACCCTGCACCTACTGTACGCCATCGCTCCGACCAGGCATCCAGGGAAAGAGAGAGATGAATGAGCTCGGCAAACAAAACAATTCCACATTCACCTAGGAAATCTAGCTCTGTGTTTATTTCAAGCAGTTACGGCTTCGCCAGTCGTATTTGAATGCTGATTTAGTGATGTTAAATTCCTTTTATTCTCCTCATTTCCCTACACAGGTTTCCAGAACTACAGCGACCGAATATTCCAGTCATGAAGATTTAATTTTACTGTGAAGCATCAGCAGATCAGCAGTATCCCTTTTTTTTTTTTTAATCAAATTCTCATCTGGATAAATAAGTGATGTATATTTTATATATTTTTAAATAAATATAGAAGTCACTCCATTTTTAAAATCAACCAACCTAGTAACAGCTGCTTTGTTTTCACCATAACAGAATCACAAAGTCAAAGAACACTAGGGATTGAAGTGACCTCAAAAGATCATCCAGTCCAACCCCCCTGCCACATCCTGCCCCCAGGATCCCTTAGATCCAGTCGCATAGGAACGTATCCAGGCAGGTTTTAAATGTCTCCAGGGGCAGCCCCTTCCAGGGCTCTGTCACCCTCCCTGGGAAGAAGTTCTTTCTCATACTGATGTGGAACCTTGTGTGTCCCAGCTAACATCCACTATCCCTTGTCCTATCATTGGGTGCCACTGAGCAGAGCCTGGCTCCATCCACCTGACACCCACCTTTCACATTATTTATCACCATGAATGAGGTCACCCCTCAGTCCCCACTTCTCCCAGCTGAACAGACCCAGCTCCCTCAGCCTTTCCTCATCAGGGAGGTGTTCTACTCCCTTCATCATCACAACCTTCTACTTCACAATGTATCAGATAGATCTGAGAATTAAACACTGCAACAGCCTAATATTCCCAAACAGACTGAACATTTGGCAAGGCTGAACGCGCCGTAGTGTAATCCTCCGTACGATCTTCCCTGAATCTATAAATCATATTTAGATAGAATATTCAAATGGATCCCTTTTCCTTAAGTAAAACCAATTTTTTCCTGCAAAACACACTATTTTGGCCCAATACTCTCAGTATTTACAGCAAAATACTCACAGAGTATTTAAGTAGCCACCACATACAGACAGAAACTGTAAACACAGGTCTGAGAGCCACGAACCTCACTCCTCACGCGAAAAAACTAGCTTTAATTTCTGACAGTGTTTCAAAATTCACTGTATGACTGAAAACGAGTAAATGACAAATTACAAATCCCAAAATTCAGGGGAAATAGCTAAAAATGTGGTTATGTAGGAAAATTATCGATGGACATTGCAACAGGAATAAATTAGGGTTGTGAGGATCTGATTCCACATTTTAGTCTGCAGTCTGAGCAGGTAACCTGATTAAGCTCTGACAGTGTTTCAAAATCCACTGTATTACCAAAAATGATGAGTAAAAGACAACTTACAAGCCCCAACATTAAGGGGAAATAGCTAAAAATATGGTTATGTAGGAAAATTATCAACAATGGACATTCCAACAGGAATAAATTAGGGTTGTGAGGATCTGTTTCCACATTTTTGTCTGCAGCTTGGGCTGATTAAGCTCTTGAATCTCTCAAAAGTAGATGATCTTTGGAGGTCCCTTCCAATCCCTAATGTACTGTGACACTGTGAAAACACTATTTCACAGAATCATAGAATCATTAGGGATTGGAAGGGACCTCCAAAGATCATCTAGTCCAATCCCCCTGCCACAGCAGGATCTATTTATTGAGAAGCAAACTATTCAAGTACTGAATAAAGATATTTTAGAAGCTGGTTTCATTTTGAACTGAAGAGTGTTCTTCACTCATTCCTGTGACAACTGGACTCACACTCATCTCCCAACCTTCACCTGTGCAAGCCCCGCTGGGCCAGGCTCACTTGCTAGTTTCGATGGACACCATGTATAAACGCAGACACCGATCAGCCCTGCGTATCTGAAGGCAGAGTACCTCCTGTCTGGTTCAGCATGTCCTCTCTGATACCAAAACTGCATCAGAGCATGCCAACGCTGAACGCCGAGCACACGATTCTTCCAGCAACCAGTTCAAGTAGTTTCCACGCCAGCATTCAGAGCCAAGACAGGTCACTCCCAGCATTAGGCTGTGGATCAGCAAACGCAGAGGTGCCAGGGTGGCTCGGTGTGAATGGAACACAGCACCCCTGAACAGCCAGCAGCTGACTCCCCTGCTCTTACTGCAGGAGCAGCGAGCTGCTGCTTCACAGCCAGGCAACAAGAACGTTGGGGCAAGGCAATTCACTGGGTCTCTTCCCTCTCCGTGCTGCAGCAGCACGCCGGGGCTGCGGGTGAATTTCTAGTGCTTCAGAAGGAAATCAAACGCTAACAACTCCTGAAAGAGTGCTGATCTCTGTGTCGATATGTAACGACAGAATAGAAACGCAGACGATCTATTCCCGTAGCTCAAGATGAAGAAGAAGCCAAAGCACCAGCACACAAATATAAGGTGCATTGCAGAACACAGTTTATATGTAAAAATATTCCTTTCCAACAGCACTACCTCTTCTTTGATTACGGTTTGAAGTTAAATTACTACATTACTCAGGCAAACCCTGAAAGTTTACTTTTTTAATCTCTTAGACCCAAATTAATACTTTTAAAACTGAATATTCTGTCCTATTAATTTTACTGTTTCCACTCTTCCCTTATTTAGCTGCATCTACCCAACTGCAATGCTGTGTCAGGGGGACTGGACTAGATGATCTTTCGAGGTCCCTTCCAATCCCTAATGATTCTATGATCCATGTCATCTGATTAATGTTCAGGGAGGGAGTCACTGCTCTGTTTATTTGTCCAGGTATCTTCCTCAGGACTACTATCAGGAAAAAAATACTTCACAGTGCTTTGGATCACTTCTCCTACCCCTGAAGTCACATCTGCAAAGAGGCCCCTTATATCATCCACAAGAAACTGAAACAAAGGCAACAAAACTCTTTCCTTCAAAAGCAAATGAGAGAGGAAAGAGAACACAGGGGCTGTCCCAGGCACCGAGCCTTGAGGAAGAACATTCCGGTCAAACATCTCTGGATACTCTTGAGCCCTAGAAGAGACCCTACTGACTAGCAAAGCATCCAGGCTGCAGTGTCTGTCTCACACACAGATGCTTCAAATCACTGCTGTCCCTGAAGCTGCTACTCACACACGTAGACTCAAAAGAGTCTACTTTTTTGTAGACTGAAAACTACTGACGTGAAAACTGTTTGAACTGGCTGCTGGAAGAATCGCGAGCTCGGCGTTCAGCGCCGGCGTGCTCTGATGTCATTCTGGTATCAGAGAGAACACGCGAGCACGCTCACGGTAACCGGTGACAGCCAGACCAGCTCGGGTGGGGAGCTACCATCGCGCTGCAGAGACTGTGCCAAGGGATGGGAGGAGCTGGTCAGCGACCGGGCTGGCTGCACTCCACACCAGCTACCTACAGAACTCCTTGAACATTTTATTTGGGCTGAGTACAAACGTTCATCTCATGCAAAAGATGCCAAACCAAAGCCAAACACTTCAGCAGTGAAAAGGGTTCTCACAATGAAAAAATATTTAGGAGGAAGAAGGTCAAAGTAGTGAGGTTAACTCACTATACATTTGGGGATTTTTCTTTTCCCTTCTGTCGCTGCTAAAACCAGAACCTTTTGTTGTTGTCACATCCGAGGTTCCCACTGTGTTGAATCTGACGTTTGTTTGGGTTCCTGCTCAAGGTACTAGACTGCTAACTATTGTCAGTAGCTAAATTCTAACCCATCCTGTTGCCACCGCATTAATATCTCAAACTTTTATCAGAAACACCTCACACATGGGACAAAGTGTTTCGGGGAAAGACCGGGATATACCTCAGAATCACAGAACATTAGGGATTGGAAGGGACCTTGAAAGATCATCCAGGTCAAGCCCCCTGCCACAGCAGGATCTCCTAGATCCAGTCACATGAACATGTCCAGAAGGGTTTTAAACAGCTCCAGAGAAGGAGACTCCACAACCTCCCCGGGTAGCTCAAGCCACACTCCAGCACAGATAAGCTCTGAGTAAGGCATTGTCTGCTTTTCAGCCAAAGCAGCGGAAGAAAGGCTGTCCCACACCAAGGCAAAATTATCCCAATATTGCTCTGTATTGTAAGAGCCCACGGACTAGGAGAAATCCAACAGCACACTAGGTCAGACCATACAGCAACAGAGTCTCTGCTCCCGACAGCTTACTGTCAACAAAGGATACAGGAGAAAAATAGCAAAGCAGAGAAGCGATCAGTGCAGTGACACAACACTCAATTCCTTCCATTTTTCCTTTGCAGAGAAGTTAAAAATAAGCAAGATTAGCATCACAAAAGGCACAAGCAGAAGCTGGATATGATAGAGTCAGCGAGAGGATGAGAAAGGTGGTAAGAAATAAAGCGGCACGCAAGACGTTTGAGCTGCACAGCGCATCGAGCAAAGTCATGCAACTACAAGAGCTGGCAAGAAGGGAGCTTAAGTGAAACAGACAATTACGAAAAAGAATCACAGAACACTAGGGATCAGAAGGGACCTCGAAAGATCATCCAGTCCAATCCTCCTGCCACAGCAGGATCACCTAGACCAAGTCACACAGGAACACATCCAGGTGGATTTTAAACATCTCGAGAAGGAGACTCCGCAACCCCCCTGGGCAGCCTGTTCCAGTGCTCTGTCACCCTCACTCGGAAGAGAAAAAGCAGATGAAAATATCAGTAACCATCAGTCTCCTTCATATGCTGCTTCTACTGCTGCTCCGCTGGCTTCAGTCATGGCAAGAGCATCAGCTGTCATAAAGGAAGCTGAACTGGCTGTACGGCAGAGGAACTGACTTTAAATCACAGAATCACAGGACATTAGGGATTGGAAGGGGCCTTGAAAGATCATCCAGTCAAACCCCCCCACCACAGCAGGATCCCCTAGATCCAGTCGTACAGGAACATATCTAGGTGGGTAATTGGTTGAGAGGACAGAAAGAGTAGTTTTCCAAAGTTATCCATGCTCGTTATACTCAGTTATAGTCAATTATACTCATCAGAACTGTAAAAATTAAAAATACTTAACAATTAAGAGCAGATACTTGCTGGTTATATGTATTTTATATAAATGTAGATGTATTACACCTCTTCACTGGAGTGAAAAAAGAGTCCTCCTTACACTGGTATCAGTATGGCTCTCTGCAGTCACGTACAACACAACATACTTGAACGACATTATCGACTTCATTTTACTTCCACGGCAAAAGGATTTAAATGGAAACAGTGACTGAACGAAAAAAGCAAAGCTTTTTGGATTTGGGTTGGCGTCATGAATCCCAAATCGGTTATGACTGCAAGTTAACACCTATACACCGTGATGGTTGCTTGTTAATCCTAACACAATTACCACTGTCTTATCAAATCACTGGAAAACGCTCCCACTTGTTGACAGTTTCAACATCAAGGTCAAGCAGTGAGCAGTCACAAAGAAGGAACTGCTTTACCTCCCCGCAGAGGTGGTCACTGCAGAAGGAAGTGAATAGCCGCTACCTTACCAGCTCTACACCCTTTTGGAACAGATCTTAGAAAGGACTGACACCCTGCAGCCCCGACCCAGCGTCGAGGTCACATTGCTTTATCTGTAGTAACAGCATCCTGAAAAGGCATCTTTCCAGGACCAAGTCAAACAACAACAGTCGGTGACCTTAAGGAACTCTGTTACAGAATTACACAGTCTCTTTGGCTGGAAGAGACCTTGAAGATCATCAGATTCAACCTTTTCCTAGCCCTATCAGCACCACTAAACTCTGTCCCCCCAACACAACATCTGTCCTTCTCTTCAGCACCTTCAGGCAAGGCAGGGTGTTCCAGTGCCTGACAGCCCTTTCAGTGAAGAAATTCTAACATCCAGCCAAAACCTCCCGATGCAGCTCGCAGCCATTTCCTCTACTCCTAGGACTTTCCACCAGGGAGAAGCAGCTGTCTCTCTCCTTAGATTACTAACCTCATTTATATTTTGAGCCATAACACAGAATACCCAGATTCTAAACAGAAGCCTGAATTTTAAGTTAGATGTAGCAACAAAAGACGCCTCTTTTCTTGCAGACGCTCTCACGTACGCCAAATTCACTCGTAGATGATGATCAGAGAGTCCAAACTGGTGCATAACCCAGAATATGGACAGCTTCTACCACTCTGCTTTAAGACTATCCTGAGAACGCGAGCTGTCTCGTTGTACTAGATAAGTAACCCAATATGGGAAAAGGCACTTCCTTCTGACTCACTCACACACCTTCTCTCAACACATGATCTTTCGAGGTCCCTTCCAATCCCTAACACTCTGTAATGTTCTGCGATTCAGGAAAAATAAGGTTCAGCCAGAATCAAATGGACCGCACTACTTTATTTTCACTATGTTTGCTAATTATTTAGGATGAAAACTGTTTTCACAGACAAAAATACTAAAACTCTCAATTATAAATGCACTTTTTTCCTTGTTGTTTCATATTGTTTCCCCGTGGTGTCTGAAGGGGAGGTGATGATAGGGCTTAGGAAAAGGTTGGACTTGGTGATCTTAACGGTGTCTTCCAGCTGAACGTGTTCTATGATTCTATGATTTGAATCTCTTTCCTTGCAATGCAGTGGCAAAACTAGAGCTAACTCAAAAAGCAGCACCTTCCCAGATACCTCTACGTGTTCTACTACATGGAAACACACGTCCACGCACTCAGCAGGTGAGGAAGACTGCACCTGAGGCAGCAGACGTGATGGTTTTTCGTTTCTAAAAGGACACAGACTGTTCTTCTAATTCCACATGATAAATCAAATTAAACAAACACGATCACAAAGAACACTCTATCGTAGACAGCGCTAACGCAGGAATAAGAACCATCCGTGTCAGAAGTGGCCGAGGACGCCCAAGCAGAACTCCAATTTGCTCTCCGTTCCTGCTGACAGCTCCTGTAATGAGCACACAGCGTTAAGTAAAAACCACGACCTGTTTAAACACAGATCAGAGCGCCGGCTGGAGCTATGCCCTCGCTCGTGTTTGTTGGTCAGCACCACCAACTGACACCAAACCAAGTGTCTCATTAATACCAGCCCAGTAGGTCTTTATAAAGGGCATGAGGGGTTTGCTCTTGCCCACCACGAATTGTGTGTCTTTAAAACAGGCGTTCTGCTTCTCACCAACAGGTTCAAGCATTCTCAGCAGTCACTCCACATTAAAATTGACTGGAGGAAAGTAGAAAGAGGAGAAACACAGGGAGTTAAGTATATGCAAGAAGCGTTAAGATCCTTCTGTCTCAGGTAGCTTGAGACAATGAAACAAACCAGAAGAGACAAGCTAGAAGTGTTTAAAGAAACCATTAACATTCTGCTAGTAATAATTTGTGCCAATCAATTCACGTGTCTGTCACACATGGGGCAGCCTTACACTTCGTAATTGTAAAATAAAGCTAAATAGAAATTAACACTCCCCCTGTTAGTGTAGGGCACAGACCTGGCTTCACCAAACTGTTTACTACGAACAGCACAACACAGATTAGACGACTCCTGAACTGTCTCCTCAAAAGAGACTCCTTATCGGTAGTCAAACGCACACTTGGAAAGCAGTCTCGCATTTTAAACACCTACTGATATTATCCTTTCGCAAGCCTCAGATTTCGCTTCGTCAGAAGCCAACCACAAAGTTTAATAATCTTTTTTTATCGATTTATCCGGAATATCCGAAGCTCCTTTACACCAGTCTAAATTACCTATGAAATTCATTAAGCCTTAACTGAAGTTGAAACGGCTATCGATACCATTCGTTATCAGCAGATATAAATTACTATTATTATTGTCAAGGTAAGCAGAAATCTCCAACTATTGATCTTCCACCTAAGAGAATGGGATGTTTAAAAATCTGCCTATTTCCTGCATGTTTCCCATCTTTATCACAGTATCACGGTGCATAGGGATTGGAAGGGACCTTGAAAGAGCATCTAGACCAATGCCCTATCCTCCTTGGCAGCCCCACACAACAAATGCATGCCATACTGCCCATTTCAAAGTGCCAAACATACAACGCTGGCACTAAAAAGGCAAAGTACTAGAAGCAAAGAAAACCCTACCTAAACATCACTGGGTTTTTATCTGCTCCGCTGCTTCGAGCATGAGAGATACCCAGTGATAGCACATTCAGTGATGTGAAAATCAGCGTGGACCCTAAAACATTTAATGCACCCTAAAAAAACCTAAGCCTAAAAAACTTAACGAACCCTAAAAAACTTAACGAGCCCAAAAAAAACTTAATGAACCATCATAAACTTAACAGAGCCGCCTCCTCCCAACGAAACTTTGGAGGTCACTGAACCCTCGCCTGCACCACAAAGGAAAGTTCCTCCACTTCCATCACCCCTTCTGAGCCAGGGGAAGCACTCGGGGAACGGGTTTTTCTCTCGGGAAGGGGTTTTCCTCCGGGGTTCCCCGCCCGGCCCCGGCGACACCTGAACGCGGGGGTGTGCGGGGGGCACCGCAGAAGCCTCCGCCGGGCCCCAGCGCGGCCTCCGAGGCAACTCGGAGAACAAAGTCACTCACGGGGCGGGGGCGGCGGAGCCAAGGCTCGGTGGGCACGGCAGGGCACGGCACGGCACAGCCCAGGAGAGGAGCCTCGGGGCAAGACCGGCGCCAGCTCTTACCTTCGCGCATCCCGTCCTCCCGCCCGGCTCAGGCCGGCGCCGGCAGAGCAAAGGCAGCTCCGAGGCTCTGGCGGCTCTTCCTCCGCCTCAGTCCCTTTCCCGCTCCTGCGAGAAGCCCCTTTCCCCCTCCCCCCGAGGCCGCCTCACTCTCTCCATCTTTGGGGCAGATAAATCGGGGGGGGGTTTAAGGAGCCATGAGAAGTCGTCGGGAAGGCTGGCTGGGAGAAGCAGAGCCCTGATGCGCTTGCAAGGGGTGTGGGGGGGGGTAGCGGCTGAGACCTCCGCACAGCCTCACACACGCAGCCCCGCAGCCGCTCTCCTCAGTCCCCAGCCGGGAAAGGAAGCGGCTGAAGCTCGAACCTCGCCGCCTTGAACCGATCCCGCCCCGGGGAACGGGCCCTGCTCACAACCCCTCGCCCCGAGCCGGCAGGGAGACGCCCCCCGCCCCGGGGCGACCGCACGCACCCCTGCCCCGCTCTCCATCCCTGCAGGGGCGGGGGGGTCGGGAACGGGACTCCCCCAAAACACTTACGCTGCCCGCCGGAGCTGCTTTGAAGACGCAGGATTTTGTGCTAGCGATCCTCTNCGTCCGGGGAGCGTCCGAGTTGGGGGGGGCGGGCAGGGGGAGGCGAACTCCGCGCTGGCCTGTCGGCGGACGGAGGAGGGTCCCGGCCTCCCGCGTCCGCTCGCCCCTTTCTCCCCTGGGAGTGCGGGGACGCTGCCTGCGGCCACGGCGGG